>WNWU01013073.1:441264-461438 GCA_012654045.1 Ptyas mucosa
CTCTTTTTCTTTAGCCCTCTTTTTCTTAATAATTAGTCTTTTATACTTCCGCTTCAAGCGATAGTAGTCCTCGGGTAGGCGTTTGTCCCCTCGATTACGGTAGAGCAGGTAAACCTATCTAATCTTGTTCCTGAGCAGCACACATTCTTCATCGAACCAGGGATTGCTTCTTGGACGATATGGGCCACTTGGCCTATGGTCAGCTCCTAGTTCCCTTTGGATACTATTAATTAATGATTTGAAGGTCGAGATTGCCGCTGAATCACTGCATGTTAAGGCCTGATTGTATAGGCTATGACACTCCGGGTATGATAAAAGAGAGTGGAACTTTCTTTCAGTCTTGGGAGACCATTTGATCCTCCTTGCATAAGAGGCCACATAAGGATCCAGTATTTGGGGGCCCTTAGGCAGATGTATATTTGTAAAGAGCCCAATGATTGTGACCAGGGGGTAGTGGTCGCTCTCCGTGAGGCAGTCCACAAAAAAAACATGGACTGCCTGTCTTAGTGGCTGGGAAACCAGCACAAAATCAATAACACTACTTCCCTGTGAGGAACTGAAAGTAAATTCACCCACTAGATCGCCTGGGGTACTCCCATTAAGGATTGTCTTATTGTGTTGGGATGCTAGGAGGGCTAGTTGAGCGCCGGTGAAATTTGTTAGCTCATCCTTAGAATGCCTGGCTGAAATCTGGTGTCCTATGGCCTGGCAGATTTCTTGGGAATAGAGTGCCTCAATCGATGGGGGAATTTGGCCTCCCAATTGGGCATTAAAGTCGCCCCCTATAAAGATGTACAACGCTGGAAATTTGGTTTCTGTACAAGTAATATAGCTCTCCAGTTCATCCCATTGAGCCTTAGTGTTGGCTTGCCTCACCGTTGGAGGAAGGTAGACGTTGAACACTAACATTTTACTATGACCTATTATGGTTAGGAACGCCATAGCTAAGGACCCACAGGGGGGCAGCTCCACTGTCTCCACTTTCAGGGAGGTAGAGACCAAGCAAGCTAAACCACCCTTAGGTCTTCCCGTCTTAGATTGTTTGGTAGCAGGCAAAGAAATGGCCGTAAACCCTGTAAGGGATATCTTATCACATGCCCAGGTCTCCTGAAGCAGGACCACATTGAATGACTGAATATAGTTGATAAAGTCCGAGGTGCCGCACCTTCTCCCCCAACCTGCTATATTCCATGAAAGGCATCTAAGTGTGCATGGGGAGGATGCCGGGTTTGCTAGTCATTCTATATAATTAATTTTTGTTAGAGAGCCCTTCAGATCTGAAAAAATACAGCCATTATTAGATGGAAGTGTCACCCTCTTGGGAGATAAAGGCAGGGAAGAGTGGAGGGGAGGCGAGCCTTGTTCATGAGGCTGTAGGGCTCTGAACGCAGTCCAGTTTGTGCTTCCAACGTTTGTTGGTTGCTTACCTGGCAAGCATTCAGTGACATCAACAGACGAGGTTTGGAGTAGCCCTGGATCTTCAAGTTGACGAATTGGACATTCTGGAGGGAGGGCCGAGGAAACTGCCTCTGCTAAATCGATGTGGACTCCCTGGGGTCCAAGGGGATCCTTATCAGGTAGTGAAAGACTCCAAAGCTTGGATTTAACTGCAGTCAGGCGCTTTATAATTTGGGCCCTTTCTGGTTGTGGGAGTGCATGAAAGGAGTCGAAAAGCTGTATCTCCTCCGGATTCCAGAAATTGTCTTGAGATGAGTTGGTTTCATGGATGGATGGAATCCCGGGGGCACTAGCCTGAGGCTTATTCGCTGAGGAGCCTTGAAAGCCCTGGGCTGGTATCGCTTCCTTTGGGGCCATTTCTTCCCAGCTGATTAAATCGTGGCAAACTTCCTGATGAGATGGGCCTCGCTGAGGGGGGTAGATTTGACTGGCTGTAGGACAAACAGTCAAGGTGCCATCTGAGAAGATGCCATCAGGAAGTCTTACAAGAATGGATGAGTATTTAATAGATGGTCTAGTATCAGGGATGGCATTCAAAATTGGCACATTAGTATATGCTGCTAAGAGTCTTTTTGGGGCTGTAAGTCTCCTGATGGTCACAGATTGTCGGTTTCTTAAAAGTGGCTTAATCGACATATCTTTGAAGACTCTACTTGGCACAATGCCGAAAGATCTTAGCAGAGATCTTCTCCTGAAGAATAGTTTCGGGGTGCTAGGGTTATCAAAATTGAGTAACACTCTGGTACAGTGTACAGGGGAGGGTAAAAGTTCAATCTTCTTCAAATCATCAGCAGTCAACCCCAGTAATTG
The DNA here is from genome assembly GCA_012654045.1 of Ptyas mucosa. Taxonomy (NCBI): domain Eukaryota; kingdom Metazoa; phylum Chordata; class Lepidosauria; order Squamata; family Colubridae; genus Ptyas; species Ptyas mucosa. The sequence goes on from WNWU01013073.1 coordinate 443,533, forward strand.
TAGTATATGACCCCTTGCCAGCTGAATTGAGCCCCAATAAGGCAAATTGCCATTAATGGGATTAATATTAAAGGCCACCTGTCTTGGCTGTAGAACCAGGTGGCTTCTCACGCCCAGAGGTGCAGAGTTCAACCCACTGGCAGGGCCACCCCAACCAGTACCTTTGCTGGGGCCCGACAGAGAGGGCCCTGTCACCGCATCAGGCTGCCGAGTAGTCTGTCCAGAGCAACCATCGGCAATCGAGGAAGCCAGGCAATCTAAGGTACTTAATATTTTGTCAAGCTGTGACTGTATGCTCGCTGTTGTTTCTGCAACCAGAAAACATTGCTGGGCCAAGAGTTCTATAAGAGTAGGTTCATTTGAAGGTTGAGTGGGGACCGTAGTTTTTGAGGAGCCTTTGTTCTCAACTCAGGGGACGACATCCTCGACCAACGGAGGGTTACGACGACCAGCAGCAGTCAGATGAGAAGGAGCTGGAGTTTCCAGGCAGGGAGGTCGAATTAAAGCAAAGTCCTCAATCTTGGATTGCTTCAAGGAAGGTTGGGAAGCCAGGTCAGTAAGGGATCTGGTCCTTTTCCTTGACTTCATTATGTAATATAGCGAAAAATCTAGTTTCTGAGACGAGTCCAGCTCCAAAGGAAGAGGAGTCAAGAGGAAACAAGCCCTGATGCAAATAACAGCAAAATTCCTCACGAGTAAGGCAAGGGTCCTGCCCTCCCGGCAGAGCAAGGAGCAGGGAGTAAGTAAAAATAGTAAAATAAGTAGAATAGCAAAAATAGTAGTTAAAAATAAAATAAAATAAGTCAGATAAAAAGAAGTCAGATCAAAGCTAGGCAGTACTTGGCTTCCAAGCTAAAGCAATAAATCCTAGATAACAGCAACAAAAAATGGCAACAAAGCACTCCCAAGACTGAGCCCAGCTCAGGTTGTTAAAAATTGTTAAAAATACAGCTCCAGGTTGCATAAAGTTTCAAAAAATATAAAAAATTTAAAACTTGGGAAATTTAAAAACTAAAACAAAGCCTTAAAAACAGTTAGTAGATAAAATAAGTCAGTTTAAGCTTGGTTAGGAGCAGAGAGCCTCCTACTTGCCTCCTGCCTAATCCACCATCTTGGATCCTCCCCCCCGCAGCTGCCTGCAATTACTGTAAGTTCGAATCTCACCAGGCTCAAGTATGAAGGCTATTGCTTAACGCATTGTAAGCCACCCTGAGTCTCCGGAGAAGGGCGGCATATAAATAAGAATAAAAAAATATATATTATGAAGCGGACCCTGAAAAGCAGATGGCTCTGATATTCCTAGACGCTCAAAAAGCATTTGACAATGTGAACTGGCGATTTATGACATTACAAATGGGAGAGATGGGCTTTGGTAGGAAATTTATTCAGGCAATTGAAGCTATATATTCTAAACAGACGGCGAAGGTTATGATTAATGGAGAGTTGATTGATTTAATTGAGATACAAAAAGGTACCCGTCAAGGATGCCCATTGTCCCCATTGTTGTTTATTTTGACACTGGAAATTTTAAATAGAAATATTAGAGAAGAAAAAGAGATAAAAGGTATGAAAATTCAAAAAGAAGAATATAAATTACAAGCCTTTGCTGATGACCTGGTCTTTATTATTGAAGAACCACTAGCATCAATTAAAAAACTGATAGAAGCTATTGGAGAGTTTGGGGAAGTTGCTGGTTTGAAAATTAATAAAGACAAGACAAAAATAATGACTAAAAATATGTTTAAAAAACAAAAAGAAGAATTGATGGAGATTTCCAAGATGCAGGTCACAAACAAGGTAAAATATTTGGGGATATATTTGACACCGAGGTGTAGTTCACTTAAAGAAAATAACTATAATAAGCTAAAGCAACAGATAGGGTTAGACCTAGTGAAATGGGGAAATTTGCAGCTATCTATGATTGGTAGGATTGCAACTATTAAGATGAATATTTTACCTAGAATTCTGTACCTTTTTCAGACTATTCCAATAAAATTGGGTAAGGAATTTTTTGTAGACTTGAATAAAATGGTGTTGAAATATATTTGGCAGGGAAAAAAAGCAAGAATAAAACTTAAGCTGTTGCAGGATGCTAAAATGAGGGGTGGTTTTGGACTACCAAATTTTGAATTATATTATCAAGCAGCTAATCTAATGTGGATTAAAGAATGAATAACACTGAAAAATTCTAGACTTTTGAATCTGGAGGGACATGATTTGTTGATGGGTTGGCATGCCTTTTTATGGTACAAAGGAACTAAAATACAGTGATATTTTAGAAGACACCAGATATGTGAAGCTTTATATTTGAACTGGGAGAGGATTAAAAAATATCACTACTTGAAGATTCCAGTCTGGGTATCGAAAATTGAAGCCTTCTCATATCCAGTGATATTTAGAGGAGAACAAATTGTTAGATACAGTGAAATATTGGATGAAAAGGGTGATCTTAAGTTAAAACAAGATTTAGAAGACCAGGGATTTAAGATGGATTGGTTTTCATATATGCAAATGTTTTCTAGATATCGAGAAGATCTCAAACAAGAAGGTATTTATAATGTTTTAACTATTTTAGATAAGATTTTAGTGGGTTCTGATGACCATGTAATTAAAAAGTTATATGGATATTTGTTAGAGGTAAAACTGGAAGAAGAACAAGTTAAAGAATCAATGATAGCATGGGGTAAAAATTTTGGTTATGGTATCGATTTGGAGAAATGGCAAAAATTGTGGTCACAGAACTATAAAATGCCAATGTCTACTGTTGAGTATTGAATGGCAGTTTTGAACGGACCAATCAGGAACGTGAGCGGGAAATTCAGAGGAATGTCAGTGGCTGAAGCTGCGGACAGCTCCTAGCTATAAAAGGAGCTGCTGCGGCTAGGATTCCCCATTGCGATTTACGGAGCTAATAAAAGTGTTACATTTTACTGCGTGTCCTGTTCTTCTTGCACCCACGACTTAACACTGGCGACGAAGCTGGGATTCTAGAACATAGAACAACGCACTCAACCTCCAGAAGCAATCATCAGCCACCCAGATCAACGGCCATGAGCATCGGTCAGCTCATCGGTTACAACCATGCCTTCAATCAGCCCACCCGCACCGTTCAACCTGGCTGGAGAAGACTGGGAATCTTATATGGAAAGATTCCACATGTACATGGAGGGAAACGATCTTTTAAGCCTGTCGGAGCAGAGGAAGAGAGCAATCTTCCTTACACACTGCGGAGCCACAGTGTTCAAGATGGCAAAGGCACTCACAGCCCCTACCGAACTGAGAACGATGTCCTGGACGGATCTACAGAGCATCCTCAAAGCACACTACACTCCCCAAGCCTCGTCCCTGGTAAGGAGACATGAATTTTACCAAAAGGACCAGAAGGAAAATGAGTCCAACAGTGAGTTCATCGTAACACTGAAGGAGATAGCTGCTGCCTGTGACTTCTTAAACCTAGAAGAGGCCATGAGGGATCGGTTAGTGTTGGGATTAAAAGACCTAACCTTACAAAGCAGACTACTGGCCAAGCCTCAAATAACATTTAAGGAGGCGTTGGAAGAAACCACAGCATCAGAGGCATCTCAGAAATCCACAGCAGCCATAAAAAAAGTGAATAAGGGGCCGCAAACCAAGGAGGAATCCGCAGTCCACTATGAGGAAGTGGAAATGGAATCGGAGGAAGAAGAGGAAGATGAGGTCCATCACCTACAAACTGACCGGAGGGACAAGCCACGAGGAAAAGGGAAACGAGAATTCAGGTGTGCAGGTTGCGAAGGAAACCACCCCAGGGCAGAGTGCAGATTCCGCGATGCTATATGCCAACGATGTGACCGGAAAGGACATATAGCAAGAGCCTGCAGGGCATCCCAACCAGCATCCCGAAGGAGCCACCCGAGCCGCCCGCCAAGCTCACCGCCCCCTAACTGATCGTTCAAGGCAAGCAGAAAAAAGCAGCCATTTGGAAGAGGTCACAGAGGCGAGGATTCCGGATCGGAGAGAGGTGAGACCCACCAAACACTAATAGTGGGTCATGCAAGTGCGGGAAAGACCAACAAGATGGCGGTAACCGTACTCATCGAGGGGAAACCCTGCAAAATGGAGGTCGACTCGGGGTCCTGCCTTTCCATGGTTTCCTGGGCAACGATACAACAGCTGGTGCTAGGCATCAAACCCAGCGCACTCAAACAACAAAGACTGACCATCATAGATTACCAAGGAAATCAAATTCCAGTAGTTGGCACAGGAAGATTCAACATTGCTTATAAAACTTTCAAAGCAAAACTACCCCTCACCATCGTGTACCGAGAAAGACCTAGTCTATTGGGTCTGGAGTGGTTTGAGCCACTAGGACTGGCAGTAGCAGGCATCGACCACATCAACGACTGCAGCTGGGAAGAAGAACTGATGACCAAATTCGCAGAAGTATTCAATGGCGAATTAGGCAAGTACACGGGGTCTCCAATATCCTTCAATCTAGATCCCCAAGTTGCCCCTGTCCGGATCAAAGCCAGAAGGGTCCCCTTTGCTCTAAGACCCAAAATAGATGAACAACTAGACAAGCTAGTTGCTCAGGGAGTTTTAGAGCCTACCGACCGTGCGAAGTGGGAGACACCCATCGTCACCCCAGTTAAACCAGATGGGTTGGTTCGCATCTGCAGTGACTATAAAAGTACGATAAATAAGGCATTACAGCAGAGCGCTTACCCAGTGCCAGTAGTGCAACATCTACTCCACTCATTGGGCCGAGGGAAAATATTAGCAAAACTGGATCTGGCACAGGCATATCAACAGCTGCCAGTAGATAATGTCACAGCAGAAGCCCAAACAATCGTGATGCACAGGGGTGCTTTTAAGTGCAAGCGATTACAATTTGGAGTCAGTGTAACCCAAGGTTTGTTCCAAAGCCTGATGGAACGATTATTACAAGGGATTGAAGGAGTTGTCCCATATTTTGCCGACGTACTCATCTCGGCAAGGAATCTAGACCAACTGAAACAGCGGCTAAGAGAAGTACTATCTAGATTCAGAGAGGTGGGGCTGAAGGTAAAAAAGAACAAATGCAACCTGGCAGAAAAGCAAGTAGAGTTCCTGGGATATTTAATCGATGAGTCAGGAATACAACCCACCCCTGGAAAACTGAGAACAATTAAAGAAGCACCATCACCAAAAAACAAAATGGAACTGCAAGCTTTCTTAGGGTTACTGAACTTTTATAATATCTTCCTACCACAGAAAGCTACCACTGCTGAACTGCTCCACCGGCTACTGGACAAGACTACAGAATGGAGGTGGGGGACAAAGGAAAGAACGGCATTCGAAAACATAAAAAAGTTACTAACATCAGACAGAGTGTTAGTCCAGTACAACGGAACACTGCCAATCCGTTTGACTTGCGACGCATCATCTTTTGGAATTGGAGTTGTGCTGAGCCACTGCATGCCAAGTGGAAGAGAAGCCCCCATAGCATTTTACTCCAGGACGTTGTCTAAACCAGAGAGAAACTACAGCCAACTAGATAAAGAAGCGTTGGCTGCAGTAGCCAGAATAAAAAGGTTCCATGAATATTTGTACGGCCAGAGATTCGAACTCATCACCAACCATAAGCCATTACTGGGCATTCTTGCCAGAGACAAACACACACGGCCTACTTGTTAGTATCCGACAACGGGCCCCAATTTACTGCCAATGCATTCAAGATGTTCTTGGCTAACCAAGGAATCTGTCACGCGTTGTCCGCGCCAGGAAAGCCGTCCACGAATGGGCTGGTTGAAAGAATGGTGAGAACAACTAAAGAGACACTGGCAAGGCTGGGGCCCGGGGGCATGCAGGCCAAGATAGACAAGCTACTCACCATCCAGCACATCATGTCGAGCGCATCCATCCACCGAAGCCCGGCTGAATTATTGATGGGGAGAAAGTTACGGTCCCCATTAGACAGACTACATCCACAGTACAGCACAGACAAACCAACGGATTCCACAAGCAAGGTCCGGCAATTCCAAGTGGGGGATAAGATCTATGCAAAGAATTTCAGCGGCAACCCTCTATGGATACCGGGAGAAATAACACAAGTCACAGGTCCACTATCTTACAGACTGCAGACCGAGGATGGCCAACAATGGAAGTGACACATCGATCAAATCAGAGGCTGAGTGACGAGGAACGAACTTGACCCAACAGAGAAGAGTAGAGAAAGGAACCAGATCCGACCACAAATGCACATACAAGACAGTACAGGAAAAGACTCAGACCCAAGTAGAGGCAGCAGATACTTACCTGAAGTCCAGGAGGAGGAACCGAACATCAGCTACAGTCCACCATGTCGTCCGGGGGAGGAAGGAAGTAACACCCAAGAAAATAATTCCACACCGGCGAGCGAGTTCGAGAGACTTCCAGAGGCAGAGCCAGCAGAGCCACGGAACTCTACCTCTCACTCCGAGAGCGCCGGAACGACTGAACTGTGCAGGTCAAGTTGCGCATCGAAACGTCCCGCCTACTTACGTGACTACGTTGCCTAGAGACTTCAGGATTGGTTATGCTAACTAGAGGGGAGGGGTGTTGAGTACTGAATGGCAGATTTGAACGGACCAATCAGGGACGTGAGCAGGAAATTCAGAGGAACGTCAGTGGCTGAAGCTGCGGACAGCTCCTAGCTATAAAAGGAGCTGCCGCAGCTAGGATTCCCCATTGCAATTTACGGAGCTAATAAAAGTGTTACATTTTACTGCGTGTCCTGTTCTTCTTGTGCCCACGACTTAACATCTACAGCATATAAGGAGAATTTGTATAAGATGTTTTACAGGTGGCATCTACCCCCGATGAGGATAGCCAGAATCTTCAAGAATAAATCGGAGAAATGCTGGAAGTGTCATCAGACCCCAGGATCCTATTACCATATGTGGTGGACATGCATAGAAGCAAGGAGATTTTGGACTAAGATACACACGTAGTTGGAAAAAATGACAAAGAGACAAATTGATTTAAAACCAGAGATATTTTTATTAGGGATCTTACCAGAGACATTCAATAAAGAATTGCAATACTTAATTGTGAATATTTTAACAGCAGCTAGAATTGTATTTGCAAAAAATTGGAAAGGAGAGAAGAAAATTGATGATGAAGAAATTATTAAAAAAATATTGGACTGTGCTGAAATGAGCAGATTGACATTTGAAATAAGAGAACAGGAAGATAAACAATATTATTTGATATGGGAGCTATTTTACCAATGGGTAGATAATATAGAATGGAGATGAAGTATTATATCTGAAATGAAATTTGGATAAAATGTGTAAGCATTTGTTTTTAATTAGATGAAAGAATACTTGTCACAATTGAAATTTTGAAAATATTGAGAGCACAAAATGATTTTAACCGACCGAATCACTGTCTGTAAGTATATGGAAAGATGATGTTTTTTATGTTGTTTTTGTTTAAAAATAAAAAATTTATTAAAAAAAAAAGATTAGCACAAATCAATAAGGGAAATTCTTCGGCTTGTTGGAAGTGTAAGACACCTTCGGGGGATTTCTACCATATGTGATGGGAATGCTCAAAGGCAAAAAAATATTGGAATTTAATAAAGAGATGGCTTGAAGAAATTTTATTAATAAATATAGAAGTCAAGCCGGAATTTTTCCTTTTGGGAATGACAGAGGGTAAATATAAGAAAGATATAAATCTGTGATGGCGAACCTATGGCACGGGTGCCACAGATGGCACGCAGAGCCATATCTGTGGGCATGCAAGCATTGACCTAGCTCAGCTCTAGCACGCATGCATGCACCGGCCAGCTGATTTTCAGGCCTTCTGGGCCCACCGGAAGTCAGGAAACGGGCTGTTTCTGGCCTCCAGAGGGCCTCCGGGGGGTTGGGAAGGCTGTTTTTGCCCTCCCCAGGCTCCAAGAAAGCCTCTGGAGCCTGGGGAGGGTGAAAAACAGGCCTACCGGGCCCACTGGTAACCTTTTTTGTCGTTGCGTGCCAAAAGTGGGGGGACCACGCTTGCACGGGGGTGGGAAGGCATTAAATGGTGTGGGCACGCGGGTGCGTGACCGCCCCCTACTTCCCCCGCTTTTGGCATGCAATGGCAAAAAGGTTAGCCATCACTGATATAAATTATCTATTATTGCATACTGTAAGTGTATAATTTTATTTTAATTGGGTGTGATTCTGGTTCAAGGTGCCTCCAGGTTATTTTATATATTTAAAATATTTATGTATCACCTGTCATATGGTATTCTGTATGCTGTTTCTCCAGGCACTGTGCAAAACGTAAAATGCATTTTATTGCACTGGGATGTAATCAAAACATATACATAATAAAGCAGTGCATTCAGAGAAGAGGCTTCAGATCTTGCACAACTATAATACCTCACTGCTATTCATTAAAGCAGCTCATCATTTTTCAGATTTCTGTGCCAGGCTGGGAAAAAGATGTAGTTGCTTTAAGATTAGAAATAAGTCAGCTCATTAAGGTAGCAGCATACTTTTTTTAGGTTTGTGTAGAAATCTAAAATGCAACTAGTTGCTTTAAAGAATAGCCGAGAGGTGCTGCTTTCACCAATAATTTTCTAAACATATACAATCCTAATGCAGAATAGGAACACACAAGAACACCAGGAAGTAGTATGAGGGATAGTACTGTAAAATGCTTATTACGTTATGATGTGGCTGACCAGTGTGCTAGCAGATTAGCCGTTGATAATGGATTTTGGTCACCACAGAGTTGGCAGAGTGAAGGATAGCTTATCTTGTCTCTCAAGCACAACTCAGCATCAACTCTGCAGAGCAAGCTTCCACAAAAACATGTGTTAATAACAAAGTCTATGTCAATGAACTTTTTAGATGATAATTTTTTAGAGGACTAGGTCCCATGTAAATGACAGAGTAACCAAGGTGCAAGAAACCACTTAGGCCACGAAATCCAACCCCCTACTTAATGCTAGAATCCAAATTAAAGCCTTCCCGAAAGATAGTTGTCTATCTATGCAATCTAAAACCATCTCTATCTATTGGACCTGATGGACTATGTGCATACTTCTTAAAAAAGCTTTCCACTGCAATTGCAGAACCTCTAAACATAATTTTTGAAAAATCTTTCAGTACCAGCACCTTGCCCTACCAATGGTCACAAGCCAAGGTCATCCCTATCTTCAAAAAGGGAGACCCTAGCCTAGTTGAAAATTACAGACCAATCTCCTTATGTTGCATCACTTGCAAAGTCATGGAATCAATCATTAACCAATCTATTACCCTCCACCTAAAGACAAACAACCTACTTTCTAACAAACAATTTGGTTTCAGAAAAAAATTATACTGTAATCTACAACTACTACATTGCAAAAACATATGGACTACACATCTCGATCAGGGCAAAGCAATAGATGCAGTTGACATAGACTTCTGTAAAGCTTTTGATTCAGTGGTACATGACAAATTACTTCTAAAACTAAAATCCTATGGCATTTCTGGACTCCTACATAAATGGATAGCTGCCTTCCTGTCAAGCAGACAAGTGGTCAAAATAGGAAGCGCTCTATCAAATCCTGTACATGTTAATAGCGGTGTTCCCCAAGTCAGTGTTTTAGGTCCAACACTCTTCATACTTTACATAAATGACCTTTATGATCATATTAAAAGCAACTGTGTTCTCTTCGCTGATGATGTTAAACTATTCAACACCACCAACAATGCAACTACCCTTCAAAAAGACCTTGACTATGTGTCAGATTGGTCTAACAAATGGCAACTTCAAATCTCAACCAACAAATGCTCTGTCTTGCACATTGGCAAAAAATATCAAAAGATAAAATACAAATTAGATGGACATGTCCTTGTAGATGACCCTCATTCTGTCAAGGACCTTGGAGCAGGGGTCCCCAACCTTTTGGACCTCAGGGACCACCAAATTCATAGTTTTAAATTTCACGGACCACTAATACGAATCCAGCGCGCCGCTTGCTGAAGTGACGGGATGGGGTCCTTCAGGCACTCTCCCTCCTCTCTCTCTCTCTCTCCCACTCTTTCTCTCTCCCTCCCTCTCTCTCTCCCCCACTCTCTCTCTCTCCCACTCTTTCTCTCTCATTCTCTCTCCTTCCCCCTCTCTTTCTCTCATTCTCTCTTTCTCTCTCTCCCCCTCTCTTTCTCATTTTCTCTTTCTCTCTGTCCCTCCCACTCTTTCTCTCTCCCCTTTCTCTCTCTCTCTCCCCCACTCTCTCTCTTATTTTCTCCCCCTCTTTCTCTCTCTCTCCCCCTCTCTCATTCTCTCTTTCTCTCCCCCCTTTCTCATTCTCTCTTTCTCTCTCCCCCACTCTTTCTCTCTCTCCCCCACTCTCTCTCTCTCTGATTCTCTTTCAATTTGTCTCTCTCTCTCTCATTCTCTCTCTGATTCTTTTTTATTGAAAAAGTTTTACAAATACAAATTTTTCCCCTTTTTCCCCCCCACCCTAACCCAACATTATAAGATACATATAAAAACAATATATAATTCCATCCCATCCCCGCCCTAACCCTCCCCCTCCTCCCTCTTCCCTCCCCCCCTTGACTTCCATTATATGCAATGCTAATATTCCCAAACAATATATATGTTATTCAACCTTCCATATCTTTTTTTTTCTATATTTACTAACATAATCATCAATCCTTCTCAGCTAAAAGCGACATAATATTTTCTAGTCTGATACTTATTTTGTACATACTCAATCCATAATTTCCATTCCTGTATATACTTCTCATGCGTCTGATCTTTTAAAAAAGCTGAAATCTTCGCCATTTCTGCAAATCCAGCCATCTTCTGAGTCCATTGGTCAACAGTCGGTAAGATATCACTCTTCCAATATTGGGCAATCAACAACCTAGCTGCTGTCACCATATACAAAATCAGCTTTGTTTCACCCAATGTAAAATCTTTAGTTATACCCAATAGAAAAAATTGCGGAGAAAATTGTATTTTTTTCTTTAAAACATTTTGCATAACCCACCAAATTTTTATCCAAAAAGCCCTCACCTTTTTGCAAGTCCACCATATATGATAATATGTAGCATCTAAACAATCACATCTCCAACACTTTGGCTGCACATTAGGGTACATACAAGACAGTTTCTTGGGGTCTAAATGCCATCTATAAAACATTTTATAAAAATTTTCTCGTAAATTTTGTGACTGTGTAAACTTAACATTCTGAACCCATATTTTTTCCCATGTTTCCATCATAACTGGTTGAGAGAAATTTTGTGCCCATTTAATCATACAATCTTTAACTAACTCATTTTCTGAATCCCTTTCTAACAGAACATTATAAACTCTCTTAATATGCATTGGACCTATCTGCTTAATCTGTTCAACCAATTCTACTTCATATTCCATTAAACCAGTTTGTTGGTCTTCTTTCCATCTCATCTGTAATTGATTGTACTGCAACCAAGTCAACGATTTCCCTTCTTCCAACAGCATATCCAAAGTCTTCAGTCGCCACCTGCCCTCTTCAAAGTAAAGTAACTCCTTGTATAAGAAACCCCCGAGTGACTTAATATTTGTATTCCACATGGTATCAGCAAGATCCAGCCAGAACGGAATCTTATAATCCCAGTTAATTCGGTGCTTCCTCCAGACTCTCATCAAGGCACTTCTAAGTAGATGACTATTAAACACTTTGTCCACTTTATTATCATAAAACAGATATGCATGCCATCCCCAAACAAGGTCATGACTTTCTATGTTCAACAATTCAGTCTTAGTTTTCCCAAACCAATCACTTAATTGTATCAATGCAGTTGCTTCATAGTATAATCAAAGGTTTGGAAGTTTAAGACCACCTCTCTCACGAGTATCTTGCATTATTTTCAGTTTAACTCTTGGTTTTTTATCATTCCAAATAAATTTGTTCAGTCCTTTTTGCCATTCTAGCAATGGGTTATCTGATTTAAGCACCGGTATCATTTGAAACAAGAAGATAAATCTAGGTAAAACATTCATCTTTACTGCTGATATTCTTCCAAGCAATGATAACTGCAGTTTCTTCCAATTTTGCATGTCTTTTTGTATTTTTTGCCACAGAACCTCATAATTATTTTGAAACAGTTTAACATTTGAGTCTGCGATTTGTACTCCTAAATATTTGACCTTTGAGACAATTTCAAAACCTGCCATTCTTTCCAGTTCCTTTTTTTTGCTCTCTGTCAAATTTTTAACAATCATTTTAGTTTTTTTCTGGTTCAGCCTAAAGCCAGATACCATGCCATAATCTTGTATAATATCTTTCATCTGGATTATTGAATTCATAGGTTGTGATAGGGTAACAACCAGATCATCTGCAAATGCCTTAGTTCTATAGTCCTCTTGCCTTATAGCTATTCCAGTCAAGGAATTCGAATCCCGTATTGCATTAAGTAAGACTTCTAAAGTTAGGATAAATAATAGCGGGGATAATGGACAACCTTGTCTGGTGCCTTTTTGTATGTTAAAATTCGATGTTAAACATCCATTGATAATAAGTTGTGCATACTGCTCTTGATAAATTGCAGCAATCGCTTGTATAAACCGCTCCCCCAAATCCATTTTTTCCAAAGTCTTAATTATAAAGTTCCAATTCACTCGATCAAAGGCTTTTTCCGCATCCAAAAAAACCAGCACTGCAGAGATCTGTTTATTCTTATCTAGATAGTCCATTAAGTCTATGACTTGCCTGACATTCTCCTTCATATATCTGCCTTCAATAAATCCTGCTTGATCATGATGAATTACCTTTTGGATAACTGGCATCAATCTGTTGGCTAATACTTTTGCAAAGATTTTATAATCTGTATTTAATAGAGATATTGGTCTGTAATTTTCTGGTTTCTTGAGACCTGATTCTTCTTTCGGAATCAATGAGACAAAAGCTGTTTTCCATGAGTAAGGTATCTTACCTCCTAATTGTATATTACAAAATAAGTCTTTGAGATGCTCAATCATTTCCTCTTGTAGAGTTTTATAATAAACTGCCGTTAGGCCATCCGTCCCTGGAGCTTTAGCTGTTTTTAATTGTTTTATAGCGAAACTAATCTCCTCAACTGTTATCAGTTGTTCCAAACTTTTCTTTTGAGTTGTTGAAATTTTTGAAACTCTCTTGTTTTCTAAATATTCATCTATAAAAATATTCTGTATATTATCTTTAGCATATAACTTAGTATAATATTCCAAAAAGGCTTTTTTAATTAATTCTTGTTGATAAACTGCCAGCATATTCAGTGCTCTCAATAATTCGTGTAGATGCTTGTTTCCTCAAAGTATACGCCAACCACCTGCCCCGTTTGTTAGCATTAGTAAAAGTATTATGCTTTGCAAATTGTAAATTAGTTGCCGTTTGGTCTGCTATAAGCATTTGAAATTGATCCTTCAAAGGTTTTATGGCCATTTGCAATTTTCCATCTGTTGGTTTTTGTATCAGTTGTTGTTCTTTCTTTTTTATCTCACATTCCAATTGTAGTCTCTTCTTCTGCTGATTCTGTCTATGTTTAGAGTTCATTTGAATTAGTACTCCCCGCATATAAGCTTTGCTTGCATCCCAAACTATTTCAATAGGGGTACCTTTATTCAAATTCAGTTTAAAAAACTCCTTTAAATGCTTTTTAAGTTCAATTGTATTTTTTTCATATCTAAATAAATTCTCATTTAATCTCCAGGATCTTCTTTCTCTTTTGCTCATCTCGATTTCCATCCAGACCGGACTGTGGTCAGTCAAAGTCCTAGGAAATATCTTTATTTTCTTTACTTTAGAAAGTAAGTTAGTAGTTAAGAGGAAAAAATCTATCCTGGAAAAGGATTTGTGCCTGTCCGAGTAAAAAGTAAAATCCAATTCATTTGGATTTCGAACTCTCCAAATATCTTGCAATTCCAAATCCTCTTTCAGCTCAAAAAAAGCTTGTGGTAATTTGATCCCTAATTTGGCCGTAGTTTTTTTTATCAATTTTAGGTTGGATTACTCCATTCCAGTCACCCACTATTATAATAGTTGAATAGTTCCATTCCAAAATTTTTAAATGAAGCAACTTATAAAAATTTTCCTGCTGCTGGTTTGGAGCATATATTCCGACCAACAAGATTGGTCCATTATCTGTAATGATTTCAATTGCAATATATCTTCCATCTTTATCTATTTCTATAGTTTTAGCTACAAGTCTTTTATTTATATATATCACCACTCCATTCTTCTTTTCCAAATTTGAAGCAACAAATTGCGTTCCCAGTCTTGAATTTATCAAGTATTTCTGATCTTGCAATTTAATATGCGTCTCCTGTAAGCAAATAACATCATTGTGAAATTGTTTCAAATAATGAAATATCTTCCTTCTTTTTTGTGGAGAGTTCAATCCATTAACATTCCAAGACAAAAATTTAAGTGCCATTTGACCCTGTCTGAAGTTTTGAGAGCATTTGTTGAAGATTCTTTTCTACAGTAGTAGTCTTCGATTTAGCTCCTCCCATGACTTCAGCTTGTTGCTTATCTTTGGTTCTTTTTTCACGCTGTGGCTTAATATATTCTTGCTGCTGTTCCCTCATTTGTTTAGACATTGCTCTAGTTATGCGTTGCTCTTCCATTCTAGATGTTGTCAATTCAAGAGCCATCGCCTCCTCTGTGATGGTTTTAGACATTTCTTCCAAAGGAGAAGCTTCAAATGGTGCAAAAGGGTCAACCACAACACCACCTACTGCTCCCATTGTCTCTCTTGCCTCCTTTTGCGACTGCCTTATTTGTTCTTCTGTTTCTTGATCAAACTCAGCTTGTAATTGAGCCTCCTTATCTATTGGTGAAGATGTGCGTGGAGGAGGAGAGCCCGTTTTCAAAACGTTATAATAAAATTCTTCTGCTTTTTCAATAGTATTAAGGCGGTATCTCACTCCTCGCAGCCTCAGTATTACACCTATTGGAGCATCCCACCTGAATTGTATATTCTGTCTTTTCAATTCTGCCACCAAAAATCCAAAATCCTTTCTATCTCTTAACATTTTGGGTGGTAATTCTTTAAAAACTCCAATCTCACTTCCATCAACTTGAACAGTAGTAACAAAGGAATTTTGCAAAATTTCATTTCTCATTCTTCTGTCTGTAAAATATATCACCACATCTCTAGGCAGTTGCCTTTGTACCGCCACACGAGAGTTAACTCTGTACACCTTGTCAATCTTGCACCAAACCACATCTGGTTCTCTCTCTGATTCGGATTCTCTCTTTCATTCTCTCTTTCTCTTTCTCTGTCTTCTCATTCTCTCTCTCTCACTCTCTCTCTGATTCTCTCTGTCGCTTTCTCCCTCTCATTCTCTCTCTTTCATTCTGTCTTTCTCTCTCTTTCATTCTTTGTATCTTTCTCTCTCTGTCTCATTCTGATTCTCTCTCTCTCTCTCTCATTCTCTCTCTCTCTCACCTCATGGCCCAGCCAGTGTCTTGGGGCTGAGAGGAAGTCAAGCATCTCCCTGAGAGACCGAGGTGCGCGGAGCACCAACAAGGGCTGGAAGAAGTCTGGGAGCGAAGCACTACTTGAACTTGTGCGGCATGAGCATTCGCCTTGGTATATTTGTGGTGCAAGGCAGCCCTCGTTTCCTGCCGCTTGGGACTCGGAGCGGTAAACAGTGTCTGGTTCGGGGAGTAGCCGGATTTTGCTCTCCATTGCAGATACCAGATCGGCCCCCTACAAGCTCTCGTCTCTCGTGGAGCCCGGCCAAAGTTTCCAGCGCTGCTTTAGGGAGCGCTCCTCAAGAAGAGAGCTTGCAGGGGGCCAACCTGGTGTCCACAATGGGAAGCAAAATTTGGCTGCTTCCCGAACCAGACACTGTTTACCGCTCCGAGTCCCAAGCGGCAGGAAACGAGGGCTGCCTTGCACCACAAATATACCAAGGCGAATGCTCATGCCGCGCAAGTTCAAGTAGTGCTTCGCTCCCAGACTTCTTCCAGCCCTTTTTGGTGCTCCGCGCACCTCGGTCTCTCAGGGAGATGCTTGACTTCCTCTCAGCCCCAAGACACTGGCTGGGCCATGAGGTGAGAGAGAGAGAGAATGAGAGAGAGAGAGAGAGAGAATCAGAATGAGACAGAGAGAGAAAGAGACAAAGAATGAAAGAGAGAGAAAGACAGAATGAAAGAGAGAGAATGAGAGGGAGAAAGTGACAGAGAGAATCAGAGAGAGAATGAGAGGGAGAAAGCGACAGAGAGAATCAGAGAGAGAGTGAGAGAGAGAGAATGAGAAGACAAAGAGAGAATGAAAGAGAGAGAATCAGAGAATCAGAGAGAGAATGAGAGAGAGAGACAAAATGAAAGAGAATCAGAGAGAGAGAGAATCAAAATGAGAGAATCAGAATGAGAGAGAGAGAGTGGGGGAGAGAGAGAGAAAGAGGGGGGAGAGAGAAAGAGAGAAAGAGTGGGGGAGGGAGAGGGAAAGAGAGAATGAGAGAGAGAGAGAGAGAGAGAGAGAAAGAGGGGGGAGAGAAAGAGAGAGAGAGTGGGGGGATGTGAGCCGTTGCTCCAGTTCAGCTCCGCCATACATGCACGCGTGCCTCCCGCCGGCAAGCTGGTTATCGGGTCTCTGCCACGCATGCCCGAGCGGGCGGTGCACACATGCGCGGGGGGTGGGGCGCTTGCAGGGGGCCTGCATGTGCATGCATGGGGGGCAGGGCGCATACATGAGCACGCACATGTGCAGGGGGGGGGGCAGGTGGGGGGGGGGCGGGATGCATGAGCGGGGGCGCATGCACATTGCATTTTGGGGGTTTGGGCATGGGCACGTGCTTTGAGCTCTCGGTCCAGAAAAGGTTAGCCATCACTGATATATAGTAACAAAGTTCCAAATTTTTTCTCCAGTTCTTTTTCCATTAGTCCCAAAAGGAAAAATTCTGGTTTCATTTCTATCTCCATTTTCAGGATTTTCTGTATTAGAGTATGAATCATACTCCAATTTTTTTTTTTTTTGCTTTATCACATGTCCACTATAGATGATAAAAAGTCCCTTCTTTATTCTTACATTTCCAACATTCATTTGACATACATCTTAGATAGCTTATCTGGTGTTAAATACCAGTGATACATCATCTTATAAAAATTCTCTTTTAAATTATAATTTAATGTAAATTTTAAACCCTTCATCCACATATTTTCCCATTGTTCAAACATCACATTATATCCAAAATTCCTTGCCCACTGAACCATACAATGTTTTACATGTTCATTTTCTAAGTTCAGTTTCAATAACATTTTATAAATCCTAGCAATATTTTCATCGTTGCCACATAATGAAAGTTCCAATTCATTTTTAACAAAATCAAATCCATAGCACTTTTTATCCAATTTAAACCTTTCTTTCAGTTGCTGATAAGTAAAACAATGGCAAGCATAACCTTCTGATTCAAGTTCTTCCCTTGACTTTAGTATTGGGTCACCAGAATTGAAAAATAAAAGTTTACCATACGTCAACCAATCTGGCTTTGCCACTATTTCTTTTCTAAAAAAAGCTTCCTGGAGTGACACCCAGAGAGGCAGCTTCGTAGAGAGCCTTGTTTTATCTTTATTCCAAACTCTTAGTATGGCACGTCTAACAAAATGGTTATTAAAATCAACATTAACTTTACTTTTGTCATACCATAAGTAGCCGTACCATCCAAACCTTAATTCATGTCCCTCTAATTCGAGTAACCTCTTGTTTTGTAAACTCACTCATTCTTTTGCCCAGGTCAAGCAGCATGCATCAAAATACAATTTCATATCTTGTAGGCCCAACCCCCCTCTTTCCTTGGCATCTTGCAATAGCTTGTATCTAATTTTTGGTTTTTTCCTTGCAATATAAATTTAGAGATATCCTTCTGCCATTGTTTAAATGGGTTATCAGTTGTAAGTATTGGTAAAATCTGAAATAAAAAAGGCATCTTTGGTAAAATATTCATCT
>WNWU01013073.1:481438-512013 GCA_012654045.1 Ptyas mucosa
GGCATATTTCACAGCCCAACACACCAGCATTGCTGTGATCTGTTTATTCTTCTCAAATATTCCAATACAGCTGTAGGTTGCCTCCTCATCGTTGCTCATCGCTTAGTTAACTGGCATTAAACTGCTGTCTGTTTTTTTTTCTTTTTCCAAAAAATTCAAAATCTTTAAACATTTAAACAATACTTTTTAAGGACCATCATCTCATCAAGCAGGGTTATTTTCCATTTCTCCAGTCTTTCTTCTTTTCCTTTTTACGAACTTTCTTCTTAACTTTGATCCCTCCACCTTTTTTAACTCCAGTAAAATTTTGCGGTTTTTGGGATTGCATATTATAAAATTTTTGCAGAAATGTAGCTTCTTCTGGAAACAACTCTTTAAATGCAGATTGAGTTTTATAAAAAAAAATTCGTGGAACCAAAATTTCATCAGCTTGCAAAATTTCTTGCTCCTTATTAGCATTCATCTTTCTCTCCTCAGTAAAAACTGCTATGATCTGTTGTTGTTTTTTTACATCTTCCAACTCTTCATTCAATCCCCCACTGCTAGATTGCAACTCAGTATTTCCATGTATTTCATTGTTTCCAGCTTGAGAAGCTTGAAATATAGTATCAATTGTTTTCAATAAAGCAGAGGTAATTGAACTCAAAACTTCCTCAAAATCAGACCATTGAGGGTTAATTAACCCTCCTTTGCTTTCTTTGCTTTCAAAAAGACCAGCCATCTTGCCCCCCTTCTTCCTTCCCTTCCAGAAGGACAGGAAAAAAAAGGAAGAAAAAAAAAGGAGTTTCAAGAAGGAAAAAAAAAGGACCCTTTACAATTTGTAATTTATATTGCTGCTTCAATTATTATTATTAAATCCTTTCTTGTTTCATCCACTTTTCAAAAAGGAGTTTCACGTTTCAAACAGGGGCTTGTCAATAATTACTTTTAGCTTTCACTTCTTCACACCCCGTTAAAACTCAAACGCCATCTTGCTTTCACTTTCAGTTTAGGAAGAATCTTTTAAAGAAAGTAAATCTTTGGAGTTAAAAGAAAAAAAAATACTTGCTGTTTCATTCATACTGCTTGTGCTCTGCCAGCTTGATTCAAAGAATATTTGTTTAAAGTTGGTTGCTGGGATGGTAACGACATCTAGCTCTGCAAAGCAGAGGCATCCAGGGTCCGGAGTACTGACAGGCTTAACGGGGAGCTCTCATCTTCGAGCGCCAGATTATGGGTAAAATCTGGCACTCTCAGGGAGCTCTACCCCACCCGTCTACTCACTTTCCCCCCTCATACCAGGGGAAAGTTTTCAAACCGCAAGACAGCCAATAGTCGCTGTTCTTGCAGTTCTACGAAGCCCTGGGCTGGCACTTCAAAAAGAAGTGTCCGGCAATGTCGCAGTCCCACCGGAAGTCTCGCGACCACATGTTTATTGGACCCGTGTCCCTCCTAGTTAGTACTGGCTTCCCGGGAGGTTACACGTGGCTGGCTCCAGGGAATTATTAACGCTTTGTTGAGTGAGGGTCACTTCCCCGCCACCTTGAAAGAGGCGGTGGTGAGGCCTCTCCTCAAGAAGCCCTCCCTGGACCCGGCAGTATTGGCTAACTATCGTCCTGTCTCCAACCTTCACTTTGTGGTGAAGGTTGTTGAGAGTGTGGTCGCACGACAGTTCCCACAATTCCTGGAGGAAACGTCCTATCTGGATCCGTTCCAGTCGGGTTTCAGGCCTGGTCACAGCACGGAAACGGCATTGGTTGCGTTGGTTGATGATCTCTGGAGGGCTCGGGACAGGGGCTGTTCCTCTGTTCTGGTCCTATTAGATCTCTCACCAGCTTTTGATACCATCGACCATGGTATCATGCTGCACCGGTTGGAAGAGTTGGGGATGGGGGGCACCGTTTTATGGTGGTTCTCCTCCTTTCTCTCCGACCGGTCACAGTTTGTGTTGACAGGGGGGCAGAGGTCGACCTCGAGGCCTCTCATCTGTGGAGTGCCGCAAGGGTCGGTCCTCTCGCCCCTTCTGTTCAACATTTATGTGAAGCCGCTGGGCGAGATCATCCATGGTTTTGGGGTGAGATACCATCAGTACGCTGATGACACCCAGCTGTACATCTCCACCCCAGACCACCCCAACGATGCCCTTGAAGTGATGTCCCAGTGCCTGGAGGCTGTACGGATCTGGATGGGGAGGAACAAGCTCAAGCTCAACCCTTCCAAGACTGAGTGGCTGTGGTTCCCGGCATCCCTATATAGTCAGCTGACTCCATCGCTGACTATCGGGGGCGAGTCTTTGGCCCCCGTGGAGAGGGCGCGCAATCTGGGAGTCCTCCTGGATACGCAGCTGTCCTTGGAGGAACATCTGACAGCTGTAGCCAGGGGGACCTTTTGTCAGGTTCGCCTGATTCGCCAGTTGCGCCCCTTTCTTGATCGGGATTCCGTGTGCACCTCGTCACCTCTCGCCTGGACTACTGTAACGCTCTCTACATGGGGCTCCCCTTGAGGAGCACCCGGAGGCTCCAACTGGTCCAGAATGCGGCCACGCGGGTAATTACGGGAGCTACATGGCGCTCCTGCATAACACCGCTCCTGCGTGAGCTGCACTGGCTCCCAGTGGTCTTCCAGGTGCGCTTCAAGGTGTTGGTTACCACCTTTAAAGCGCTCCATGGCATAGGGCCTAGTTATCTTCGAGACCGCCTTCTGCCACCGACGACCTCCCATCGACCCGTGCGCTCCCACAGAGAGGGTCTCCTCGGGGTGCCATCGGCCAAGCAATGCAGGCTGGTGACCCCCAGGGGGAGGGCCTTCTCTGGGGGGCCCCCACCCTCTGGAATCAGTTGCCCCCTGAGATAAGAAGAATCCATGACCTCCGTGCCTTCCGCTGTGCCCTTAAAACATTTTTTTTCCAACAAGCTGGGCTGGCCTAAGCAAAGCCTTTTAAATGATTTTAAATTGGGGTGTTTTTTAAATTTGGGCCAATTTAGATATTCTTTTTAAATCTGTTCTTAATGTTTATATTGTGTGTTTTTACTTGGCTGTACACCGCCCTGAGTCCCTAGGGAGAAGGGTGGTATAGAAATCCAAAAATAAATAAATAAATTAAATAAATAAATAAATAAAAACATGCTGGTTGGCTTTGGAGCATTTTGTGGCTCTGCATAGCACACTGAGCTGTATAAATACAAAGCAACCATAGTTTAACCTAGCAGATTGTGCAATGACAATCTGTATGATTACTTTCCAGACAAGCATGTTATGGAAATCCGGTTCTTTGGTGAGCAAACCATGGATAAGTTCAGCATGGGTAAATAGCAATAGCAATAGCAATAGCACTTAGACTTATATACCACTTCACAGTGCTTTACAGCTCTCTCTAAGCAGTTTACACAGTCAGCATATTGCCCCCAACAATCTGGGTCCTCATTTTACCGACCTCGGAAGGATGGAAGGCTGAGTCAACCTTGAGCCTGGTGGGATTTGAACTGCCAGTCAGCAGAAGTAGCCTGCAATACTGCACTCTAACCACTGTGCCACTGAGGCTCTTATGTTGTGCAAACTCAGTGATTGTTTTTCTCTTAGATAAAACTGTCTCCCAGGATGGCTATCAGAGAATGTCTGTATGGGAAATGAGGAGAATGTCTTTTTGTCCTTCATTTCAAACAGTAAAATGTCTTTGAATAGTCTCCAACAATTAGGAATCAAGCTTGCAAGTTAAAGACTATGACTTCAGATCAGTCCTCGTGTTGCAGGCATGTGTGGAGAAGCTAGTTTGATTTATAGTAATAATCATACTGACCGAAATATGTATGTCTGTGTGTGGCCATGATTCCAATATAATTATTCTAAAATAAGACAGTTGCTTTCGGCAAGAGCTTTTTTTTTTCCATCAAGCATTTCATTTTGTATTTTGTAGCTGCCCAAAACTTTTCTCCAGGAAGACAGGCAGGATCCTGTGTCATTCAAAAGCTAGCTTCTATAATGACACTATTTTACACTAATAAAAAGGATTTAAAAATAAAGAGAACCTGTGTGGTATAGTGGGTTATGTCTTGAGTAAAATCAGAGAAAGCCAGGTTCTCATCCACCATCCTCAGGGATGGAAGTTCAGCAGGTAACTTGGGATCAGAAACACTCTTAGCCCAAACTACCTCTTAGGGTTGTTATAAGGAAAAATTTATTTATTTATTTATTTATTTATTTTATTTAACTTATATGCCGCCCTATCTCCAACGGACTCAGGGCAGCTCACAACAATAAAATCCACAATAACCACAGTACAAAGTTAAAATGCCTAATTAAGCCAGATAAAAGTTAAAAACCCATATAAACCCCATCAGTCCAGGCCGGGGGACTTGAATAACCAAGTTTTTAATTCGCGGTGGAAAGTGCGAAGGTCAGGGGCCAGCTGGAGCCCCAAGGGGAGTTGATTCCAGAGGGTGGGTGCGCCCACAGAGAAGGCTCTACCCCTGGGGTCCGCCAGCCGACATTGTCTAGCCGACAGCACCCTGAGCAGGCCCTCCCTATGGGCGCGAACCGGGTGATGGGAAGTTGTTGCTGGCTGCAGGTGGTCCGCCAAATATCCTGGGCCTAGGCCATGTAGGGCTTTATAGGTCATCACCAGCACCTTGAATCTCACCTGGAGGGCAACCGGCAACCAATGCAAGTCATGCAGGAGAGGTGTTACATGGGAGTATCGGGATTCTCCCATCACAACCCGTGCGGCTGCATTTTGTACCAGCTGAAGCCTCTGAGTGGTCCTCAAGGGCAGCCCCATGTAGAGTGTTACAGTAGTCAATACGGGAGGTGACTAGCGCATGAGTAACTGTGCGTAGGGCATCTCGGTCCAAGTAGGGGTGCAACTGGCGCACCAGACAAATCTGGGCGTATGTCCCCCTGGTCACGGTTGTTATATGGTCTTCTAAACTCAACCATGAGTCCAGGAGGACACCTAAGTTGCGTGCCCTGTCTACGGGGGGTAAAACATCACCCCCTATAGCCAACGATGGAACCTCTCCTTCGGACCGAGATGCCGGTACCCACAGCCACTCGGTCTTGGCAGGGTTGAGCCGAAGCCTGTTCCTTCCCATCCAGACCCGTACCGCTTCCAGGCATCGGGCCATCACGTCGAGGGCATCACTGGGTTGGTTCGGGGTGGATATAAAAAGCTGAGTATTGTCAGCGTACTGGTGGTACCTCACCCCGAAACCACGGATCTCCCCCAGTGGTTTCATATAGATGTTGAACAGAAGGGGCGAGAGAACTGACCCCTGGGGCACCCCACAAGTGAGGGACCTCAAGGTCGATCTCTGCCCCCCTGCCAACACTGCTTGCTTTCGACCCAAGAGGTAGGAGGAGAACCACCATAAAACAGTGCCTTCCACTCCCAGCCCCTCGAGGCGCCGCAGCAAGATACCGTGGTCGACGGTATCGAAAGCCGCCGAAAGATCTAATAGGACCAGAACAGAGGAATAACTTCTGTCCCAAGCCCTCCAGAGATCATCCACCAGTGCGACCAATGCCGTCTCCTTGCTGTAACCGGGCCTGAAACCCGATTGGTACGGGTCGAGGTAATCCGCTTCATCCAGGGCCAGTGGGTGCTGACGTGCCACCACACTCTCAACAACCTTCGCTAGAAAGCCGAAGTTGGAGCCCGGACAAAAATGACTCAAGACAGCTGGATCCAAGGCCAGCCTCTTGAGGAGGGGCCTCACCACTGCCTCCTTCAAGGCAGCCAGAAAGCTTCCCTCCCCCAAGGAAGCCGTTATCACTGCCTGGATCCAGCCACGTGTCACCTCCCGAGCTGAGTAAACCAGCCAGGAGGGGCACGGGTCCAGCACACAAGTGGCCGCACTCAGCTTCCCCATGATCCTGTCCACTTCCTCTGGGGTAACAGGATTGAACTCTTCCCACAGCACAGGACCCGCTGCCTCCTCACCATCTGACTCTGTCCAGTCAGAGTCCAAGCTGTCCCGAATCTGAGCGATCTTGTCCAACAGGTGCTGGCTAAACTCCTCGGCTCGCCCTCGCAGAGAGTCTTCCCTCACCCTCTGATTCAAGAGGGAGCGGGACACCCTGAACAGGGCAGCCGGGTGATTCTCTGCAGATGCGATGACATCAGCAAAGTAGCAACACTTTGCCGTCGCCAACTCCACCAGGTAGGCCTGTGTGGCCGACCTTAGCTGGGGCCGGTCAGATTCGGAATGACTGGCTCTCCAACAGCTCTCTAGGCCTCGCCTACATCACTTCATCCCCCGGAGCTCCTCGGTAAACCAAGGCGCCAACCGGGATCTGCGTTGTGTCAGAGGCTGCAAAGGAATAACCCGGTCAAGAGCCCCAGCAGCAGCCTCATCCCAGGCATCCACCAGAGTCGTGACCGGGGTGTGGGAGAGAGAGAGAGGCATCATCCCAAGCTCCGTCTGGAACCTCTCCGGGTCCATCAAGCACCTGGGGCGGAACCAGATGGTCGGCTCCACCTCCCAGCAAGGAGGGTGGCGTACTGGAAACCCAGCCGGAGGAGATAGTGATCGGTCCATGACAGGGGATAAATGGAAGATAATCCCCCACCGAACTCCACCCGCCACTGTTCCGAGACAAAAACAAGATCGGGCAGGTGGCCCCCCTCATGTGTCGGGCCCAGAATAATCTGAGTCAGGTCCATAGCTGCCATGGAAGCCATGAACTCCCGAGCCACCCCCGACGCCCCGCCCAGGGACGGCAGATTGAAGTCCCCCAGAACAATGAGCCTGGGAAACTCCACCACCAGCCCCGATAGGGCGTCGAGTAGCCCAGGAAGGGCTGTTGATACGCAGCTGGGAGACAGGTACACAGTCAACAAGCCCAACTGCCCATGCGGGCCCCACTTCATGAGGAGGGTCTCACACCCGTCTATCTTACGAGTAGTGACCTCCTGCGGACTAAGGGTCTCCCTAATAACAACCGCCACCCCCACTCCCCTACCCTGGGCCCTTGGCTGGTGCAGCACCCGGAAGCCTGGTGGGCAAAATTCAGTCAGAGGGACACCCCCCTCTGAGCCTAACCGGGTTTCCATAATGCAAGCCAGGTCTGCGTTTTCCTCCTCAATCAAATCACGAATGAGGGGAGCTTTGTTGACCACAGACCTGGCATTAAAGTAAACCAGCCTGAGCTCAGTAACCCTATCTCTCAAACCCCCAGGGGGTCGGATAGAACCAGGAGGGTCGGAGCACGCCATCACTCGAAGATAGCAGGGGTGGGCTCCCGAAGTCCGATACAGCCCTCTGTTCATCCACCTGCAACCATTCCCAATCACAACCGGAATCAAAGATCCTACCCTCACCTCTGGGGCACCTGGAGGTCCCCACACCGCACCAAGACCACCGCCCCCCCATAACCTGGACTGCCATCGGCCCGGCGGGGGCCCCCCAGCCACCCACCGGATATCAGAACCCACCCCCCTCCCCAGTCCCCTTAAAAATCTAGCTAAAAAACAATGTAATGCCCCCTTATTAAAACCCTTAAAACCCTCATGCCACCTCTTGGGATCCCAGGACCCGTCATTAAGGTAGATCTTCGCCAGGTCAACAGGCCACTCCCAGGATAGGGGGGCATCCCTCAGAGCAACCAAATCCGTTCTTGCATACGCTTGTAAAACCATCCTTAAACATAGCAGCACAGGGGATCGTCCATGGTGAATGGGGTATATCAAGATGGTTCATCCCTGGAGACAGGAACCTCCATTCCCGGGCATCCTCCCACGACACTTGGGAATGATAGAGATGCTAATCCTCGCCGCCCTCTCACCGCAGCAGGTTCCTGAGTCCATTGGGGGTCACCCGAGGTGGGAGCCGTCGGTCATTGTTGCCCTCTCACCGCAGCACGACCCGGTCCCAATAGAAAAACAAAGTCCACAGCCGCCCTCTCACGGTGGCAGCATTAGCTTCAGGGACTGACCATTCCAGGGCTGCCAAACAAGAAAGTCTGGGAGTGTAGATGGCAAATTCCGGTCTGTGCGGATGTAGCAAAAATATCCAGGGACATAAAGACATTGGAGATTACAGGTCCAGGTCCAGGTCCAGGCAAAGCCCTCAGCCACCCAAGTCCCCCATCACACCACATCCAGCACAGCCGGTAAAGGTCCTCTAACATCTCAACAGGGCGATGGTATTGGGGGGGGGGGGCAAGCCAGCAGACAGGAAGCCAAAAAGTCCAAAGCGCTGGCTCCACCCCCAATAGGTCCAGAAAGCCAAGATCACAATCCCACGGTCACAATAATGGTGGGGGGGGGGCAGCCGCAGAACAACAGAGCAGGCTCCCTGACGCACAACACCCCCTGGCCCTCCCGGCTTGACTCAACTCGGCATCTCTCCCCCGCCAAGCCGCTTCAAGGGAGAGCCCCGGTCGCCATGTCACCGGCAGGCTCCCGCCCGTCTGCCTGTTATGGAATGATGGGACCAAACAACATTCCTGGTCAGTCAGAGACAGTTTTATTTGTACTTTGCGCAAGTACAGAACCAGATTTGTTTCTGGGATTCTGGACAAAGAAGGGCTCTAACCCAACTGCTTTTATACATTTCTAAGACAAAGGAATTTGTGGGTACAGCAGTTTTCCATATATGGTTAACAAACATTTGTTACATGATAATTGACATTTCCTAATTAGTAAATTCCTATATTATTTCCATTGGTCCACAGTCAGTAGGGCATCATTCTTCCAATATTGAGCAATCAACAACCTAGCTGCTGTCACCATATACAAAATCAATTTTGTTTCTCCCAGTGTAAAATCCTTAACTATACCTAATAGAAATAATTGCGGAGAGAATTGTATTTTTTTTCCTTAAGACATTTTGCATAACCCACCAAATTTTTATCCAAAAAACCTTCACTTTCTTACAGGTCCACCAAATATGATAATATGTAGCATCTAAACACTCACATCTCCAACATTTTGGTTGAACATTAGGGTACATACAAGACAATTTCTTGGGATCTAAATGCCACCTATAAAACATTTTATAAAAATTTTCTCGCAAATTCTGTGACTGTGTAAATTTGACATTCTGAACCCATATTTTTTCCTAAGTATCCATCATAACTGGTTGAGAAAAATTCTGTGCCCATTTAATCATACAATCTTTAACTAACTCATTTTCTGAATCCCTTTCTAACAAAACATTATAAATTCTCTTAATATGCATTGGACCAATCTCTTTTATCTGTCTAACCAATTCCACCTCATATTCCATTAAACCAGTTTGTTGATCTTCTTTCCATCTCATCTTCAATTGATTGTACTGCAACCAAGTCAAAGAAATCCCTTCTTCCAACAGCGTTTCCAAAGTCTTCAGCTGCCATCTGCCCCCTTCAGTATAAAGTAGCTCTTTGTATAAAAACCCCCCGAGTGACTTAATATTTGTATTCCACATGGTATCAGCAAGATCCAGCCAAAATGGAATCTTATAATCCCACTCGGTTCGGTGCTTCTTCCAAATTCTCATCAGGGCATTTCTAAGTATTAAACACTTTATCCACTTTATTGTCATAAAATAGGTATGCATGCCATCCCCAAATAAGGTCATGACTTTCTATATTCAGCAGTTCAGTCTTAGTTTTCCCAAACCAATCACTTATTTGTGTCAATGCAGCTGCTTCATAATATATTCGAAGGTTTGGAAGTTTAAGACCACCCCTCTCACGAATATCTTGCATAATTTTCATTTTCACTCTCGTTTTTTTTTCATTCCAAACAAATTTATTCACTCCTTTTTGCCATTCTAGCAATCGTTTGTCTGATTTGAGCACCGGTATCATTTGAAATAAAAAGATAAATCTAGGTAAAACATTCATTTTTACTGCTGATATTCTTCCAAGTAAAGATAACTGCAGTTTCTTCCAAGTTTGCATATCTTTTTGTATCTTTTGCCACAGAACCTCATAATTGTTTTGAAACAGTTTTGTATTTAAATCTGCGACTTGTACTCCTAAATATTTGACCTTTGAAACAATTTCAAAACCTGCCACTCTTTCCAGTTCCTTTTTTTTGCTCTCTGTCAAATTTTTAACCATCATTTTAGTTTTTTTCTGGTTCAGTCTGAAACCAGATACCATGCCATATTCTTCTATAATATCTTTCATCTGAATTATTGATTTCATCGGCCGTGTTAGGGTAACAACCAGATCATCTGCAAATGCCCTAGTTCTGTAGTCCCCTTGCCTTATAACTATTCCATTCAAAGAGTTCGAATCCCGTATTGCGTTCAATAAAACTTCAAGAGTTAAAATAAATAATAGTGGGGATAATGGACAACCTTGTCTTGTACCTTTTTGTATATTAAAATTGGATGTTAAACTTCCATTGATAATAATAAGTTGTGCAGATTGTTCATGATAAATTGCTCCAATCGCCTGTATAAACCGTTCCCCCAAGTCCATTTTTTTCAAAGTCTTAAGTATGAAATTCCAATTCACTCGATCAAAGGCTTTTTCCGCATCCAAAAAAACCAGCGCTGCAGAGATCTGTTTATTCTTATCTAGATAGTCCAATAAATCTATGATTTGCCTGACATTCTCCTTCATGTATCTACCTTCGATAAGGTAGTCGTTATGAATTACATCTTGAATAATTGGCATCAATCTGTTGGCAAGCACTTTTGCAAAAATTTTATAATCCGTATTTAGAAGAGATATTGGTCTGTAGTTTTCTGGTTTTTTAGGACCTGATTCTTCTTTCGGTATCAATGAGACAAAGGCTGCTTTCCATGAGGAAGGTATTTTACCACCTTGTTGTATATTACAAAATAAATCTTTAAGATGCTCAATCATTTCCGCTTGTAAAGTTTTATAATAGACTGCAGTTAAACCATCCATCCCTGGAGCTTTGGCTCTTTTCAGTTGCTTTATAGCAAAACTAATCTCCTCAACTGTTATTAGTTGATCCAAGTTTTCTTTTTGAGCTAGTGAGACCTTTGAGACTCTTTTTTCTTCTAAATATTTATCTATACAACTGTTCTGTATTTGATCTTTAGCATATAACTTAGTATAATAGTCCAAAAAGACCTTCTTAATTAGCTCTTGTTGAAAAACTTCTTTACCTGCATCTTCAATACTGTCAATAGTTCGTGTGGTTAATTGTTTCCTCAAGGTATATGCCAACCATCTGCCCGGTTTATTAACATTAGTAAAAGTATTATGCTTTGCAAATTGTAAATTAGTTGCTGCTTGATCTGCTATAAGCATTTGAAATTGATCCTTCAAAAGTTTTATAACTGTTTGCAATTTTCCATCTGTTGGTTTTTGTATCAGTTGCTGCTCTTTTTTCTTTATCTCTCTTTCCAAGTCAAGTCTCTTTTTCTGTTGATTCTGTCTATATTTAGAATTCATTTGAATCAGTACCCCCTGCATATATGCTTTGCCTGCATCCCAGACTATTTCAATAGGGGTACCTTTGTTTGAATTCAATTTAAAAAACTCCTTTAAGTGCTTTTTAAGTTCAATTATATTTTTTTCATATCTAAATAAATTTTCATTTAATCTCCAGGATCTTCTTTCTCTTTTCCCCATCTCAATTTCCATCCAGACCGGACTGTGGTCAGTCAAAGTCCTAGGAAATATCTTTGTCTTCTTTACTTTAGGAAGTAGATCAGTAGTTAACAAAATAAAATCTATCCTGGAAAAGGATTTATGCCTGTCCGAGTAAAAAGTAAAATCCAATTCA
The DNA here is from genome assembly GCA_012654045.1 of Ptyas mucosa. Classification (NCBI taxonomy): domain Eukaryota; kingdom Metazoa; phylum Chordata; class Lepidosauria; order Squamata; family Colubridae; genus Ptyas; species Ptyas mucosa. Next base: position 493,110 of record WNWU01013073.1, read on the forward strand.
TTTGGATTATGGACTCTCCAAATGTCTTTCATTTCTAAATCCTCTTGCATTTCGAAAAAGGCTTGTGGTAGCTTAGCCCCTAACTTAGCCATACTTTTTTTGTCCTTTCTAGGTTGGATTACTCCATTCCAGTCCCCCATAATTAAAATAGTTGTATAATTCCATTCCAAAGTTTTTAAATGAAGCATCTTATAAAAACTTTCCTGTTGCTGGTTTGGAGCATATATTCCAACCAACAGGGTTGGACCATTATCTGTAAGAAGTTCGATTGCTATATATCTTCCACAATCATCTGCTTCTATAATTTTAGCTGAAAGTCTTTTATTTATATAAATCACCACACCATTCTTCTTTTCTGAATTTGAGGCAACAAATTGCATTCCTAATTTTAAATTTATCAAATATTTCTGATCTTGCGATTTTATATGGGTTTCTTGCAAACAGATAACATCATTATAAAATTGCTTCAGATAATGAAATACTTTCTTTCTTTTTTGTGGAGAGTTCAATCCATTCACATTCCAAGACAAAAATTTAAGCTTCATTTGATCCAGTCTGAAGTTTTGAGAGCAATTGCTGAAGATTCTTTTCCACAGAAGTAATCTTCGGTTTAGCTCCCCCCATGACTTCAGCTTGCAACTTTCCTTTAGCTTTTTTTGCTCGCTGTGGTTTATATTGCTCCTGTTGTTGTGCTTCCTTCATTTGTCTAGACATTGCTCTGGTTATACGTTGCTCTTCCAATTTAGATGTTCTCAATTCAAGATCCAGCGCCTCCTCTGTAATGGTTTTAGATGTTTCTTCCAAAGGAGTGATTTCAAGTGGTGCAAAAGGATCAACCACAACGCCACCTACAGCTCCCTGTGCCTCTCTTGCCTCCTTTTGCGACTGTTTTATTTGTTCCATAGTTTCTTGATCAAACTGGATTTGTGATTCAACATCTTTATCTATTGGTGAAGATGTACGTGGAGGAGGAGAACCCGCTCTCAAAACATTGTAGTAAAATTCTTCTGCTTTTGCAATAGTATTTAAGCGGTATCTCACTCCTCGTATCCTCAGTATTATACCTATTGGAGCATCCCATCTGAATTGTATTTGCTGTTTTTTCAGTTCTGCCACCAAAAATCCAAAATCCTTTCTATCCCTTAGCATTTTAGGTGGTAATTCTTTAAAAATTCCAATCTCAACTCCATCAACTAGAACAGCAGTGACAAATGAATTTTGCAAAATATCATTTCTTGTTCTCCTATCTGTAAAATATATCACCACATCTCTGGGCAATTGCCTTTGTACAGCCACACGAGAATTAACTCTGTAAGCCTTATCAATCTTGCATAGAACTTTGCCAGGTTCAACCTTCAGTAAAACTGCTAAAGCATCAGCACAGATTTTTTTAAGATCTTCCCTGCTGTTCTCTTTTATACCTCTGAGTCTAATAGCAAATTCCATTGACCGAAATTGTATCATAGTAATCTCATTTTCAATTTTTTGTGTTATTTCTTCAACCTCTGTGATTCTTAAGTCAGATTCTTTGAATTTAGTCTCCACATCTGAGGCAAGATTATCCACTTTTTTATCAATCTGCAACACTACCTCAGACAGGCCTTTAACTACTGTTTGAATGTCTTTATTAACTGCTTCATATTTTTCTTGAATAATTCCTTTGACTTCCTGTTCTGATCTCTTAATTTCTTTAATAATAAGGTCATAATGACTTTCTTCCTTTGTCTGAGTTTGCAGCTGCGCAGTTTGAGGCTGCTTCTGCTTATGTGTGGGGGAATCCCCCCCTGGGTGTTTTGTTGCCATTTTGCCTCTTAAAGATCTTCCTTTTCCAGTACAAATTCTAGCAACTCTTCCCAAAAGTTTCTCCAGATTCAATCAGGTCTATATCAATCTGTTACTGTTTCTATTTTTAAAGTTATTTTTCTCCCTCTTCCAGCCGGATTTGTTACTTTAAAATGTAGCCAAATACACAAGTCAAATTACTTTCGCTTTCAGCTGCTCTCCGCTGAAAGCAAATGGATTTTTTTTCCTTCTTAATTCCGAGTTACTTTAACTTTGAAGCTATAATTCTTTCAGATGTTTCACAAAACTTTTAATACTTGCTATTTAGCAGGAAGTCCCAATTCTTCTTTATTGTTGTTTGGTGCTGATAATGCTGCTGCGCTATCTTGCTCTGCAATTTAGCAGAGTTTCCCAGTCGTCCGGAGCTTCAGCGGCTTGAATAGGGAGTCCCACCCTGTTAACACCACAGAAGCAAAAAAACTTTCTGGGGGTCTCACAGGGGACTCTACCTGCAGCCACCGGCTCTCCTCACAAGATCCTCACATCTTGGAGTTTTTCGAGCCGTTTCTGGTGCCCGAAACGGCTCTTTGACAGGCGATTGGGCTGGCGGTCTTCAAAAGACTGTCAGCGATAGATCGCAGCAACACCGGAAGTCCGTAAATTCCTATATTATTTTCTAGTTCATAAGATCATCATAGCTGAACATCCTTTATTAATTGTGTGATTGCTGATGCTCAGAGTTATGGCTTCCTCGGTTGATAAGTAACTTTTGATTCCATATGGATGTCCTTGTATTCATGCCAACTAGGCCTCCTTAGAAGATATATGTATGTTTCCCAGGATGTTCTTGACAGCTAGGCCCCTCAGAAGATGTATGTATATTATCCAGGATGTACTTTAGCTGACCGTGTAATCTCTAAACAAGCACTGTTCTTCAAGCAAATTTCTTTCTTACAGTAATGTGAATAGAAGCACATTTCTTTCTGACAATAATGTGAATAGAGAGGGCCCTTCAGTGTTCATATAGCTGACCCTGCATCATTCACATTATTCCCCCCTTTGGAAGTTTTTCTACGCAGAAACTTCCATTACTCCCTGCATGCTCAATTCTTTAGCAGATTATATTCCATTCCTTTTTAAGAAACAAAGCAAACCTATAATATCTAGCAATATATGACTAATCTAGGCAAGGGGTAGGTATTTCTCGGTCTTCATTCCCTAATCCTTGGAGGAACTCTCTCCATTCTCTCCCAGGTTCAATTTCTACATATGTGTCTGCATCCGAGTCTTTATTGTCATCAAGGGAATTGGAGCTAACCTGATGATCAAGGAGACGTTCCATCAAAACTAACTCCTTTTCAGATTGCATTTCCTTCACCGCTCTCATTGACAGCTGTCGGAGCAGAGGAATTGCACAAGGAATATAAGCTAGGCCTGCCACAGCACATATCAACAGGAATAACATTTGTTTAATCCAGCTGGATCCAGGCAACCAAGATAACCACATGTCCGTTGTCTGTAACTTCTGACTTATCTTAGAAGCCCTGTCCTGCAAATCTTTGGCAACTTCCCTGACCACGCCTGATTTATTCATATAGAAACAACAATCTTCTCCCAAAAATATACACAACCCACCTTTCTCTGCTGTTAGGAGGTCTATGGCACGTCGATTTTGTAGGACCACTGCTGCCAAAGAATCTATCTGGTCTTGGACTTCTACCAAAGACCCAGCAATTTGGTTCAGGCTTTCTTGAAGCTCTTCTGACAATTGCCTAAACTGTATTACTGAGTGTGTCATTCCACCTATACCTGTTCCAACTGCAGTTCCTATTCCCATGATTACTAATAGTGGGACTAGGACTGGCACCCGTTTCTGAACATGTCCCATGAGAGGAACAGGGATGGTATGTTCTCCACTTACAACACCTATTTTAGGAAAAAGGTGTACTAGCGTGCATGTCCCTGTCCAGTTTGTTGGTAAACATAAATACGCATCCTTTCCACATAAGAAGAAAACTCAATTTTCCCCTAGACATACACCTATATTTATGGAAAAGGCATGAGCTCGGTGGTTCTTTTCATTAGTCCACACCCCAAAAGTCCCTGCCACAAACATTCCAGTCAGCGGCTGTAATGGGACTTCTAGTGAAAGGTCCTTTTGCTTATCTCTAAGAGTTGGGCCTTCAAGAAGATAACGGGAGGTTACATTTCCAGGGGGAAAGAGAGTACATATGCCTGATTTGAACTTTAAGGTGAACCAGAATGGAAATCGTGTTGGCTGAAATGGCCTCGGACATTTTTCCAAAGATATATTCCATCCTCCCCACCTTCCTTTTTTAATAGTCATATTTGGTGGTATTGAGAAAGTGACCTTTTCTTGAAATAAGCGGTGGGCCGAAGGAGAAATACTTCTGGTTAATTTTACATCCATAAGGTTCATTCTAGGACCAAAGTATATTTCTGACGGACATTGTTCTTCCATCAGGGATCCTACAGGCCTACCAGGTTTTTGCTGTCTCTTTACACATATAGAGGGTATTCCTATGATTTCTACACCAGTGGCTATAGGGCCACTATTGGAAGGTGGCTTATTCCCAGTCTTTTGAATCCGTTATAAAAATCTCCTTGCAACTTTGATGTTGCTGCTTTGTTTTTAATATCCTTTTTAAGGACTAGGGTAGCTTTTGTCCTTTCCCAGAGATCTTGCTCAACTGGGACAGCATGATAGGATGAAGGACTAGCAGACAAACACAACCAGCAGTTTTGACCCAAGGCAGAATCAGACTGATTAACGAGACTTTGACCTAATTCCAGTATCCTTGATATGTAGTTCCCTTTTTTCAATTTTTGCAGGGGTCCATTCTCTCTTTGTTCTATTCCCCCCTTTACCGGGATTGTCAATTGTTCAACCTTAGGTCTTGGAGTTGGCTCAGGTCTAAAGTAACGACCCCACCTACTGATAATACGTCATTGGCGGGAGCGGACGTGACCTAAAGTGTCTCTATCTAGTAACCTGATGCTGTCTGGTTCCTTGGGGTTTTCAACATCTCTGGATCCGTCCTCATGAACAAGGGGAATTTCTTGAGCATTCTCACAACAGTGGGAACTATTGTTGAAGATACCATCACTTAATAGACCCTTTGCTAAAAATATCCAAAGACATAAAGAAAACATAATCACTTCCTTTCAACACCCACACCCACACATAGGGCCTTAATATCTCAACACCTGTATTTTACAAACTCACTACGTCAGGAAGAGGGTTAGGGGTATATATAACTTGGGAAAGTACAGTATCAACCTCAGTTTTCCCACAGAACCGGTCCTCATAAAAATAACACAGTACCAATAGTAGGGCTAGGATAGCAGCTGCCCAGAGTAGAATAGCAACTACCCGGATTCCCCACATCCAATCTTCCTCAAACATGAGTACCTTTAAGAATTCCTTACTGGTGTCTATCACAGTTAATGGGTTTTACATTGCAAATTACAGTCAGAGAACGTTGTCTTCCTTGGTTCCGAGCTTCGGCCGTGTGCTGGGAACCAGCTTCCGGAGTGGTTCAGCAAGGCTGATGATCACCACTGTGCATTGAGAGTCTGTTGCCGGTAGAACTCAGCAGGGTGTATTCTTCTTGAACTTCAGCACCAGTGGTTTGTCACTTTTTGTCACCTGGTATGTGATCGGATCACTCTGGTCTGCGAGCTTCAGTCTCGTCCAGTGGATCCAGGATCGTCCTTCTAAGGTCTTAACTGCAAGAGGTGAACACATCACGACAGTATAGGGTCATTTCCATCTAGGTTTTAAGGGCTCATTTTTCCAATGCTTTATCCAAACCCTATCACCTGGTTTGTAGTTGTGACCTGCAGTCGTAATAGGGGGAGGTCTACATTCTTACATATAATGCCTCAGTTGGTTGACATGATTGTTGTGCTGTTGTAACTGCAAAAGTAATTTTCTTGCTTCTACCCCCCCCCCCCATTTTGAGCTAAATCTGGCCATCCGTGAAAGTGGTGTTTGAACAAAGCCGGAGGTCTACCATACAGAAGTTCAAAAGGAGACAGCTGGTATTTGGTTCATGGGGCAGTTCGAAAAATGTACAAGGCCATGGGAAAAACTTGAAGCCATGGCAAGTGGGTTTCTAAGCACAGTTTTGTAATAATTGCTTTCAATGATCGATTAGCCCGTTCAATTTTTCCTGCGGATTGGGGCCGAAAAGCACAGTGATACCACCATTTCAGGCTTGCAGCTTCAGCCAGGTGGCGATTTACACGTTGCACAAATTCTGGGCCATTGTGAGAACTGATGGTAGATGGACATCCAAATCTAGGGACTATTTCCTTTAAAAGACAGCATGCTACTTGTATAGCTAGCTTATTTCGAGTGGGGAAGGCCTCAATCCATCCAGAGTAAGTGTCAATGAAAATGAGCAATGCTTTATAACCATTGCATCTAGGCATGTCAGTAAAGCCCACAATTAAGTAGTCCATGGGCAAGTAGGAGATAGGCTGCTGTCCTGGCGGTAAAAGCGGTCCTTGTTTAGCATTTACTTGAGCACAAGTAGAGCATTGGGAAGTTTCTTTGGCAACTAGGCCCTGCAAGTTAGGAATATAGAATGCTGCCTGTAACTGTTGAGCTAAAGCAGTCTTGCCTATATGTGAGGTTTGATGGGCCTCTGATACTAAAGGCCAGGCAAGGGAAACTGGCACTACCGGGCGGTTGTCCGGAAGGGTATACCATCCCTTCACAAGAGTGGCTTTTAGATCCCCCTTGGCCTTTTCCTTCTCCACAGGAGTATATGTGGGATGTGATCTTTCAATGTAGGATTCTATTTCTTGTGCCATATAAAGGTAATAATCATTCTTGTCCAGGGGCTGGTGTGCTGCCAATTTGGCCTCTCTATCAGCAAATCGATTGCCCTGTGCAACGAGAGTGTCCGCCTTCTGATGACCCGGACAATGGATGACAGCTAAGGATTTGGGAAATTGTGCGGCAAAAATCAATCTTTTAATTAAAGGGGCATGTTGGATTAGTTTGCCTGTAGAGTCAGTGAAGCCCCTTTCCTTGTAAATAGCTGCATGTGTTTGAATAGTCAAAAAGGCATATTTACTGTCTGTGTATCCATTAATAGTTTTGTCTGTGGCTAACTCTAATGCTCGGATGAGTCCCCACAATTCAGCTGCTTGAGCACCTGTACCCACTGGAAGAGGGGCACTTTCAATGACTGCATGCTGGCTAACTATAGCATATCCTGCATAATGAGCTCCATTTTCCACAAAGCTGGATCCATCAGTAAACCAAGTAAGCTGGGCATTTGGAAGTGTTCTGTCCTCGTCTCCCACACGCACAAACACCCACCCCAAAGGGTTAAATAATAGTTCCAAAACAGTCAAAGGTTCGTTATCAAAACTTGGCAGCAACGCAGCAGTTGCCTGCCAAGAACTTTTACTCCAAGAAGGAGCGGTTGTTCCTCCACCAGATAACACAAAAATACAGTTTGAAGTAGTCCCGTAACAGAAACCCACAACAGATGAGGCTTTGTTCGTCCAAAAGTGCAAGTGACTCGCCAGAGTTTTTGCTTTGTCCGTCACAGAGCTGGAATGGCCATCACCCTCCCTTATATAGCCTGTGGGGTGTGGTCCAGTGACTCAGCTCAATCTCTGGCATGCCTCCTCATCTGCTGTGACCGTTTAGCACGCCGACGCTGGCGTGGATCCAGCCACAACTTGTCTCCCTCATCACTCTCCGACAGATCGGAGACACCTGGCTACTGGCCAATCTCCTCTCCCTCGGCCTACACCTGAGAAATTGCCAGAGAGGAGGGTCTGGGAGAGGGAGGCCTGGCCGGCTCCTCTCCTTCATGTTCGGAGCCTTCTTCCTCCAATACGATGGGCTCGGGGGTCGGAGCCACAACAGGAAGAGGGGTGTCAGTCAAATCTGGTCTACTGGAATACTGATGATCTAATACATGTAGGCAGTCATGCAACGGAAGGGATGCATCAGGTACAGGCATGAGGGTAGCTGGGTTAATAGTGGCACATTGGTGAAGACTGATCTGGGGGTTTTCTAACAGCAATGCCTGGTATTTATGCAACCTCTGGTTGCTTATCTACAAGTGTCCTTTGTTTTCTAGGATGGTTTGCAATGCATGGGATGTGTAGACTGCTACTTCTGAGGTAAAAGTCACTTTGTTTGTATCTCTCATAAGTTCTGCCACAGCGGTCAGAATTTTAAGACAGTGTGGCCAGCCTTGGGCAGGGCTATCTAACTGTTTGGACAAGTAAGCCACCGGCCGTTGCCATGATCCGTGCTGTTGAGTCAGTACCCCTAACGCCACATTTTGACGAACATCTACATAAAGGCCAAAGGGCTTAGAAAGGTCTGGCAACCCCAACGCTGGAGAGGATGTAAGTGCTTCCTTTAAATGATCCAATGAATTTGCTTGTTCCTTGCCCCATTCAAAAGGGTCTGTTTCTGCTCCCCGGGTTGATGTATACAGGGGTTTGGCAATTAAGGCAAAATTGGGAATCCATAAGTGGCAAAAACCCATGACTCCCAAAATTCCTCGCAGTTCTTTTCGATTTTTCGGCGGGGGCAGTTGCAAAATTGCCTGTTTCCGAGGTAAGCCTAAGTTTCTCTGACCTTGAGATAGAGTGTATCCCAGATATGTAACCTCTTTCTTTACTAATTGAGCCTTCTTTCTTGAAGCTCTGTACCCACAGTCTCTCAGTAATTCAAGGAGGGTCTGGGTATTTTTGAAACAATTATCCTGAGTGGTTCCTGTTACTAATACATCATCTACATATTGGAGGAGACAGTCTCCTTCCTGAACTGGTTGAAAGTGCTGCAAGTCCAAGGCAAGGGCGTGCCCAAAAAGAGTTGGAGAATTCTTAAAACCTTGGGGCAGTCTTGTCCAGGTATACTGACAATGTCTACGCAATTTAGAGTCTTTCCACTCAAAGGCGAAGAAGTCTTGGCTATCAGGGTGCAAGGGTATAGTGAAGAAAGCATCTTTCAGGTCTATGACTGAAAACCATGCGGCTGAATGAGGGATGGTCCCCAACAAAATGTAGGGGTTCGGGACGATCGCATGGAGCGTGACCACCGCATTGTTAACGGGTCTCAGATCCTGTGCCAGCCTCCAACCCCCATCTGGTTTCCTTTTTTTTTATTAAAAAGTTTTAAAAAGAATACAAACATTTTCTCCCCCCCAGCCCCCTCCCTCACCCATCCCCTCCCCCACTCCCACCCTCTTATCCCTCCCCCCTCCCCATCCCTTTTCCCCCTACCCCCCCCCCAGACTTCCCAAAACAAGCACAGGGTATAGCATTTCCCCAACATTACGCTAAAATATGCTAACATTATATTAAGTTCCAGTTATCTCTAAATCTTTAACTCCTATAACTCTAAACATTATAAACCCACACTATCAACTATCAGTTAGATTACATATTTCATTCATATGCTATTTGAAGCTTCTTAGTCCTATACTTGTTTTGAATATAGTCAATCCATCTTCTCCATTCCAGCAAATATCTTTCATTTGAATAGTCTTTCAAATATGCAGAAATTTTTGCCATTTCAGCCAAGTGCACCACTTTTAATGTCCATTCCTCAATGGTTGGTAGATCTTCCTTCTTCCAGTACTGTGCCACTAATAACCTAGCAGCAGTTATTAAATTTAAAATCAACTTAGTTTCTATAACCGTACAATCCGTTACAATTCCCAACAGAAAAAACTGTGGCATAAATTTAATCTTTTTCTTTAAAATATTCTGGATAATCCACCATATTTTAATCCCGAAAGCCTTAATTTTCTTACACATCCACCATATATGATAATACGTAGCATCCTGACAGTCACATCTCCAGCATCTAGGTTGTACATTTGGATACATACCAGCTAATTTTTTGGGGTCTAGATGCCACCTGTAAAACATTTTATAAAAGTTCTCTCTTAAATTCTGTGCTTGTGTAAATCTTACATTTCTGACCCATATATTTTCCCATGTTTCCATCGTTATTACTTCACCTATATTTTGTGACCATTTTATCATACAATCCTTAACTAAATCTGTTTCTGAATCTATTTCCACAAGAGCGTTATACAACCTTTTTATGTGCATTTGACTCATCTCTTATTTGTTTAATCAAATTCTCCTCCTGTTGCAAAATACCTACTTTTTGATCTGTTCCCCATCTGGCCTGCAGCTGACCATACTGAAACCAAGTCTTAACTACTCTTTCTTCTTTTAATTGTTGAATAGGTTTTAATTGAAATCTATTTCCTTCCTTATACAAGAGTTCCTTATAAGTAGTCTCATCTTGTTTTTATTCTACACTTATATTCTCTATCGCGTGTCTGGGTACTGTCCAAATCGGTAATTTGTCTTTTAATTTATATTGATATTTTTTCCAGACACGCAATAAAGTATTTCTTAGTATGTGACTCTTAAAGGTACTATCTACTTTTTTATTATACAATAAATAAGCATGCCAGCCATAGACCAGACCGTATCCTTCTATATTTAATATCCTTTCCTCTGTTAAATTTACCCAATCACTAACTGCCGAGAGAGCAGCTGCTTCATAGTACAATCCTAAATTAGGCATTTTAAGACCTCCTCTTTCTCGAGAATCTTGCATTATTTTCTGCTTTACTCGTGGCTTCTTTCCTGCACAAACAAAGGTATTTATACCTTTTTGCCATTCCTTCAAATTTTTATCATTTTTAAGTATAGGTATCGTCTGAAACAGAAATAAAAACCTTGGTAGAACATTCATCTTTACTGCAGCTATCCTTCCCAGCAGAGATAATTGTATTTTTTTCCAACTATCCATCTCTATCTGTATTTTTTGCCACAATGGTTCATAATTATACTGATATAATTTCATATTCACACTTGAAATATTAACCCTTAAATACTTAACCTTCTTTACCACTTCAAATCCTGTATCCCTTCCCATCTCTTCCTTTTGGGTCCTCGTCATATTTTTAGCTATTATCTTTGTTTTGGCTGCATTTATTTTGCAACCAGATACTTGTCCATATACCTTAATTAAATCCATCAATACAGTAACCGACTGTGCCGGTTGGGTTAAGGTAACAACCAAGTCGTCTGCAAATGCCCGTACTTTATACTCAGACTGTCTTATTTTAATTCCCCTTATCTCGTCCAGCCCCCGAATTTTATTCAACAATATTTCCAATGACAAAATAAATAACAAAGGAGACAAAAGGCAACCTTGCCTTGTACCTTTTTCTATTTTAAAATTATCAGTTAGGCCTCCATTAATTATTATTTGCACTGTTTGTTCCTGATATATTGCCTTAATAGATTTTATACAATGTTCTCCAAATTGCATCCTTTCCATTAATTTCAGTAAAAATTGCCAATTCAAACGATCAAACGCTTTCTCTGCATCTAGAAATATTAACACCGCAGGGACTTGGTTGTTCCTCCCCAAATATTCTAATACATTAACAATATGCCTTACATTACCCTTCATTTGTCTACCACTTATAAAACCTGTTTGGTCATGATGTATCACTTGTTGCATAACTGTCATTAATCTGTTTGCTAAAACTTTGGCAAAAATCTTATAATCTGTATTTAAGAGTGATATAGGTCTGTAATTTTTAGGATCTGAATGGTCTTGACCTTCTTTGGGAATTAAAGAAATAAAAGCTGTTTTCCACGAGGGAGGTACCCCACCTCCTTGTTGTATATTATTAAATAATTCCTTCAGTGGTTCAACCATTTCCTCCTGTAAATATTTGTAACAGACAGTCGACAGCCCATCTGTCCCAGGTGATTTACCCACTTTCAGTTGTTTAATTGCAAACGAAATCTCCTCTAAAGTTATCAATTGATTTAGACTATCCCTCTGATCCTGTGTTATTATATGAACATCCTCCCTTTGTAAATATCTATCTATATCTGCATCTTCTATTTTATCGGCAATATACAATCTTGAATAAAATTCTAAAAAAGACTTCTTAATCAACTCTTGCTGGTAAACCTCTTTCCCTTTGTATTTTATTTTCTCTATTATCCTCAAATTCTGTTTTTTTGTAACAAATACGCTAACCACCTTCCAGGTTTATTTGCATTACAGAAATTATTATGTTTGGCATATTGTAAACTAGTTGCGGCTTGATCAGCCATCAACATGTTAAATTGGCCTTTCAGTAAATTAATTGCCTCTAGTTGAGGCTTGATCAGCCATCAACATGTTAAATTGGCCTTTCAGTAAATTAATTGCCTCTTTAATATTTTTATCTGTGGGGTTCGTTATCAAAGCTTGTTCTTTTTTCTTTATTTCATCTTCCAGTAACTTTCTTTTTTCCCCTTGCCTCTTTCTAAATTTATTATTCAAATAAATCAAAATACCTCTCATATATGCCTTACTCGCATCCCAGACCATTTCTATAGGAGTACCCTTTTGCATATTTATAACAAAAAATTCTTTCATAAACCTCTTACACTCTTTTACATTTTCCTGGTATCTAAACAGATTTTCATTTAGCCTCCATGACCTCTTAGGTCCCCTTCCATACTCCAATTCCACCCAGACTGGACTGTGATCTCTTAGTGTTCTGGAGCAAATCTTCATATTCTTCACCCTAGGGGAAAGATCATTAGTAGTTAAAATAAAATCAATCCTTGAAAAGGATTGGTGTCTGTCTGAAAAAAAAGTAAAATCTTTTTCTGTTGGATTTCTTTCCCGCCAAATATCTTTCAGCTCCCAATCTTCCTTCATCTTGAAAAAAGATTTTGGCAATCTTGCTCTCGTTATTTGATTTTGTTTAGGGCCTCTCTTATCTTTTTTGACATCTAAGACTCCATTCCAGTCACCAAGTAAAATACATTTTTTTTTAATTTGATTTATATGCCGCCCTTCTCCGGAGACTCAGGGCAGCTTACAGTGCATTAAGCAATAGCCTTCATACTTTTGTATATTTATACAAAGTCAGCTTATTGCCCCCACAATCTGGGTCCTCATTTTACCCACCTTAGAAAGGATGGAAGGCTGAGTCAACCTTGAGCCTGGTGGGATTCGAACTTGCAGTAATTGCAAGCAGCAGATGTTAATAGATGTTAATAACAGGGTGCTTTAAACCACTGTACTACAGGCTCATGATTTATAATTCCACTGGATCAGCTTTGAATGTAAAAGTTTATAAAAATCTTGTTGTTGTTGATGTGGTGCATAAATTTCAATTAAAAGTAGTTTTTCTCCTTTTACTATAAGTTCAATTGCAAGAAATCTCCCTTGATCATCTGCTTCAATTAATTTTGCAATTAAGTCTTTTTTCAAATATATAACTTTGCCATTTTTCTTCTCTGGTGCTGCTGCAACATAATGTACACCTAATCTTGTGTTTGCTAAATATTTTTGATCTTGTATTCTAATATGAGTCTCTTGTAAGCAAATTACATCATTTTTGAATTGTTTAAGATAATGAAATATTTTCCTCCTTTTCTGCGCTGAATTCAAACCTAGTTCTCATTTTTAAATCTCCGAAGTTTTTGGAGCAGTTCCTGATGGTCTTTCTTCATTTGACCTTTAGGTCTGGCTCCTCCCACAACTTCTGTTTTGGTAGTTTCCTGAGTTTCCATCTGTAATTGTTGCAATCTTAAATCTTCCTTGCGTTTGGCTGTAGCAGCTCTAGTCTGTCTTTGGTCCTTTGGCTCTTCTGTTATATCAATTAACTGTATTTGAAGGAGATCTTCTTGGCTAGTCGACCCTCCCCCTTGATCGATAGCCAATAATTCTTCTCTTTCTCCTTTTCTTTCCCCCCTTGCTTCTTTCTTACTTTTAACTTCCGGTGATTTTGGTGGTCCAGCCTTTAAAACCTTAGCATAAAAATCTCTTGCTTTCCATATAGTATTAAGCCGGTATCTTTCTCCTGAATAATTCACCACTATACCAGCTGGCACCTCCCATCTGTATTGTATCTGACGTCTTCTCAGTTCGTCCACCAGAAAGGAATACTCCCTTCTGGCTCTCAAAATTTTGGGGGGGATTTCTTTCATTGTCATAACCTCTTGACCTTCAACTCGAAGCTTGTTTTTAAAAGTAGCCTGTAGAATCTCATTACGAAGTCTCCTTGTAGTAAAATAAATCACAATGTCCCTTGGTAAATTTTTCTGTCTAGCCACCCATGAATTGACTCTGTAAATTTTGTCGATCTGCCAGCCAATTTCGACTTTCTGTTCCCCCAACGCCAATGCCAATGCCAATGCCTCCACCATCATCTCTCTCAAGTTTTCTTTTTTGTTCTCTTTCACCCCTCTTATTCTCAAAGCAAATTCCATATCCCTATATTGAATCATCGTGACATCAGCTTCTGCCCTTTCGATTTTTTCCTGGGCCAGGCCCAATTTATTGTCCAAAATTTCAGTAGACTGTTTTATCTCTTCAACCTTATCATCCAAAATTTCAATATGTCCTGCCAAGCCTTGAAATGCCAAAAGAATATCCTCCCTAATTTCCTGATTCCTAATTGAAATGTCATCTGAGACCATTTGAATCTTCTCATCAAACACAGTAATAAGTTTATCCTGTGTAATTTTTAAGGCTTGTTGTAACATTTCTAATGTTAAAATCTGTGGCTGTGTTGGGGGAACAAGAACTTGCAATCTTGATGTATGAGCTGGAGAACTGCCAGCACTTCCAGATCCCTTAGTAGGGACAGTTTTTACAGGTTTTGAGGCCATCTTCCAAAATGGGCTGGTCTCCCCCTCCCTCTTTGCCTGTCTGCAGCCAAAAGAGAAGGAAAAAATAATTTCCAAAAGATCAAAAAAAGAAAAGTCCTTGTTCCTTTTTCATTTGACTTAATTTGCTACTTAGAAAATCCTCCTTGCATTAACAACATCACTTTCTTGCCATTACAAAGTCTCTTTCCCACAAAGGAAAAAGGAGGCTTAGTCAAACTTTTCTTAACTTTCACTTTCCACACCCACTCAAGCCTCAATCACCATTTTGTTTCCGCTGTTAATTAGTACTTCCGAAGGAGGCAATAAACAATTGGAGTTAAGTGTAAAATACTTGCAGTCTTGTCTCTCCTGGCTTGCCTGTCTGCTGCGATTTTATATCTTCAAATCAACCCCCAAAAAAAGGCAGAAGTGGTTGCGGCGTTTGGCTCTGCTGCTGCAGAGTCATCCTGGGTCTGGAGCTGCTTGGCAGGTTTCTAGGGAGCTCCCACACTTTGCGCCCCAGAGTTTTCTCTGGGGCACTTGGAGAGCTCTACCTTCCCCTGCCTGCTCTTGCCTCTCCCCTTTGCCCAGGGAGACACTTTTCAAGCCTCCCGACAGCGCTTGTCAGCTGTTCGAGGGCTTTTACGGAGCCAAGGAACGGGCGCTCATACTCCAGCGTCTTCAACGTGATTGCGGTGCCACCGGAAGTCCCATCTGGTTTCCTTATGGGTAAAATTGCGGTATTCCATGGGGATTGAGTTTCTCTAAGTATCCCTGCGGCTAAATATTTGTCAATTAAAACTTGAATGGCTTCTGCTGCTTCTTGAGGGACATAATACTGGGGCACTCTGATGGGCTTGTATCCCAATTTCAATTTGACTTCTACTGGGGAGGCAAATTTAGCTAACCCAGGGGGATTGTCCTCTGCCCACAGGGTAGGAACATTAAATTCCTCCCAATCATTTTCTGGGGGTGTTTCTTGCATCATCATTAATCGCCACGTTTCTTCCACTGGGTGTGTTACTTGTTAGGATATGGTTTGGGCCTAACTAGTTGTCCAGGCAATATATGTGTACTGTACCTTTAATCTGTAAATGTTACGTTCTTGCTGAGTCATGCTGTAATGAGGTAATGACTGGTTGTGAGCGTATTTAAGCGAAGCATTGTAACATGTTCAATTGATGATGTGATGATATGCTGCTATGCTGCTATGTTGAGAGGAGTTGCTATCTGCTAATCATCATTTGATGGATCTGCTACCATCGTGGTTTGTGAACCAGAGTGAGTTTGTTATACTGTAACTACTGGACTGATTTAACTGGCAAAGACTTGGAATTTGTTTAACGACTATGAGACTGTTTTTTCTTACTATAAAGTAAGCTTTTGATGAACCAGTTTGCTTATCTCTTATTCATTGCTCTCAGCAACGTTTCCTTGTGCAGTTACTCTGCTGGTTGGTAACACAACACCAATATCCTTAACATTGGTTATGGGCCCAGAGCCAACCATAACTAACAAGGATTGTTAAAAGTTAAGGTGAGAGTTAATGTGAATAGTACAAACTGTGTTTGTGATAAACAATCCAAGTGAAGATGGCTCTAGAACAAGCAGCAAATTTTTCCATGATAACCCGGCTGGATGGAACAAACTATGTATCCTGGTCTACAAAATGTAGTCTACTTCTGCATAGAGAAGGACTTTGGGACATAGTTAATAATCCACCGGATGTAACAGCATGGAATCCTGATGATGAAGAAGATGCAAAGAAGATAACCAAGTTTAACAGAGACAATGAACGAGCTCTTTGCATTATTGGCCTAACACTGGGTGACCAGCAGCTTGTCCATATTCGTGGCGAAGAGTCTGCTGCTAGGTGTTGGACCAAGTTGAAGAGACTATATGTTTGAGACACTGTGGGTGCTCATATTTATCTCACACGAAGATTGTTTAAACAACTTCTTCTTAAGGGTGGAGATATGATGGCTCATTTGGAATCCATGACCAGAATTTTCCAGGAGCTGCATGAAAAGGAACTGATTTTCTCGGAACTACAACAAGTTTATATAATTCTTTCTTCATTAGACGATAGTTATGACAACTATGTTTCTTCGTTAGAGGTTTTGTCCAGAGATGACCTGACATTGGCTGGCATAACCGGTAGGTTATTGGAAGAATCCAAAAGAAGACAAGAAAGGGATCAGTTGAGAGTGCAACAACCAAAAGAAGAAAAAATGTACTCAACTGCCTATGTTGTAAAACGTTGTTTTGCTGGTGGGGCTAAAGGGCATATAGCTAAGTATTGTAATAATAAGAAAATGCCTGTTAGGGACAATATTAGACCCAAGAAGGGTTGTAATTTAGCTATATCAAATTCAACTACTGATGTTAACCAGGATTGTTGGGTTCTTGACAGTGGTGCTTCTCAATCTATTTCTAGAAACAGAATTATTTTGTTAAAATGGAGAAGAGTAACCAGCATGTAAAACTAGCAAATGGCTGGAAAGTTAAGGTAACTGGAGAGGGTGTTGCTTGTTGGTCACTTAGCAATGATCCATTGCCTATGTTATATATTCCTGGGTTAAAATTCAATCTATTATCTGTTAAATCATTACTGAAATTTGGGTTTACAGTAACATTCAAAAATGATAAGTGTTTTATTGAGAAAGATGGCAAAGTTGTTACTGCAAGTTTAGAAAATGATTTATTTGTTTTACGAGATAACCCAGTATTGATGGCTAAGTCTAAGTCTGTTTATAATAATGTTAAACCACACAATGAATATATTCATCTGTTACACCGGAGGCTTGGGCATTTAAACTTCAGAATGTTAAAACAAACAGTACAATTATCTGAAGGAATAAAACTGCAAGCATGTAGTAAATATCTAAATTGCAATGCCTGTAGTCAGCAGAAAAGTAGGGTAACACCAGCAAACCATGTTAATGGTTTTAAAACTACAAATCCATTAGAAGTAGTGTTTATAGACCTAATTGGACCCAAGAAACCTAGCATAGGAGGTGCCTGCTATATTCTAAGCATAGTAGACCATTATTCAAGGTACGGATTCTGTTATCTTATGAAAACAAAAAGTGAAACATTCCAGCATCTTACCAACTGGCTACCTTTTGTAGAAAGGAAACAAAAATTCAAGGTTAAATGCTTAGTTACTGATAATGGTACGGAATTTACCAACCAAAAATTGGAAAAGTTTTTGCAGGATGCAGGGATCCAGCATAAGCGGTCTGCTCCGTACAGACCACAGCACAGTTCGTATATCGAACAAAGAGGTCAAACATTACAGGCCATGATTAGAACTATGTTGGCAGATTCTGGTTTGCCTAATAATTTATGGGGTGAGGCTGTTATGTGTGCTAACCATGTGTTAAACAACGTGGTTCATTCCTCTACAGGAGAAATTCCATTCACCTTATGGCATGGGAGGAAACCAAATCTTAGTTATTTACACACATTTGGAGCCCCAGCTTGGGTACATATTCCATCTAGTTTGAGGAGAAAGGATCAACAAAGAGCCAGAAAAATGTTTTTTGTTGGCTATGAATCAAATCATAGATCTTTTAGATTTTGGGCACAGGGTACTACTAGTGTATACTGTAGTGCTAGTGCTAAATTTCTAGAACATGAAGGATGGGATAGACTAGAGTGCTCAGACTATAGACATGATAATAATACTGTTAGTATCGAGCATCAAATTCCTGATGATATTCCTGAGGATTTAGATGATGTAAAATCCTCTATCAAGGAGGAAGAACAGGAAGTAGGTTTAGAGGATGTAGTTTTAGGGGAGGAGTCAGAGGAATCATCTGCTGTAAGTCCTGTTTTGCCTAGAAGATCTACTAGGGAAAGGCATCCACCTGATCGATACAAAGCAACTGTGGTTTGCCAGATTAACATTGAACCTTCAAGTTATGAAGATATCAAACTTTATCCAGATAAGGAGCAGAATGCTTGGAAGGAGGCAATGAGTAAGGAAATTAATTCTTTAACTAAGTTAGGTGTTTATGAAACTGTGAAATTGCCACCTGGTGAAAAATTAATAGGTTGTAGATGGGTTTACAAAGTTAAGAAAAGCATAGATGGGACAGTAAACCATAAAGCTCGCCTTGTAGCTCAAGGTTTTTCTCAGACTGAACAAGATTTCGATGAAGTTTTTGCTCCTAGTTTACGGGCAAGTACTTTAAGAACAATGCTAGTATGGGCGGCTAAGTATAAATATAGTATTAACCATATAGATGTAGAGTCAGCATATTTGCATGCTCCATTAAGACACACCATCTATATGAGGAAGCCTTTAGGAGTTGAAACACAAAACCACACTGATTGTTGGAAGTTACATAAAAGCCTTTATGGTTTGAGACAATCAGGGTTCGAGTGGAACCAATGTATTGTGAAAGAGCTAAAT
>WNWU01013082.1:0-15235 GCA_012654045.1 Ptyas mucosa
GGGACCTCCTTTGAATGAACTGCTAAGGACAGGGCACCATGAAGAAAGTCTATGTCTTCATTCTTTTGAAAGGAGAATGATGTGAATTCCATCTGCGCCGTCATAATGTAAACCCTTCCTCTTTCCTTTATTGCTACATCCTCATGTTTTGATATCATGGGAAACAGTCTGACAAATATCATGGTCTCAATTTCACCATAAATAATGCATACGTTAGTAATACTTTTAATTATGACTTCATACATGTTTAACCCCTCTGTCACCATCTTATCAATGTCAGTAATTGATGTAATTACTGGGAATGTTTCAATATAATCAAAACAGATTCCTTTTTGAGAAAATATAGGAAGAGCATCCTGGATAAATCTCTCTCCATTGTTATCATTGTCATATACCACTCCAATCCATGTCCACTGGAAATGCAACAGTAACTGGAGAATCCCTTTATATTGTCTCTGTACATCTGGAAACATCTGGTGATAGGAAATAGCCTGAGTTTTCCTATTCATCTCAGAAGCAGAGCCATATGTGAACTATAGAAATTAAAGAAAAAGGTATTAGAGTATTTATATCTAGATAAATCTTTATTTTTATTTTTTACATGAATGTGACTGAGATAAACTTTACTTTTTACATAAAAAGATTACGAAACCGACTTCCGGTGGGATCACGACATCGCCAGACGCTTCTTTTTGAAGCGCCAACCCAGGGCTCCGTAGAACCGCAAGAACAGCGACTATCAGCTGTCTTGCGGTTTGGAAACTTTCCTCCTGGTAAGAGGGGGGAAAGTGAGTAGACGGGTGGAGTAGAGCTCCCTGAGAGTGCCAGATTTTACTCATAATCTGGCGCTCGTAGATGAGAGCTCCCCGCTAAGCCTGTCAGTACTCCGGACCCTGGATGTCTCTTCTTTGCAGAGCTAGATGTCGTGACCATTCCAGCAATCAACTTTAAACAAATACTTTTTGAATCGAGCTGGCGGAGCATAAGCAGCATGAATAAAACAGCAAGTATTTTCTTTTTTTTTAACTCCAAAGATTTACCTTCTTTAAAAGATTTTCCTTAAGCTGAAAGTGAAAGCAAGATGGTGTTTGAGTTTCAACGGGGCATGAAGAAGTGAAAGTTAAAAGTAATTATTGACAAGCCCCTGTTTGAAACATAAAACTCTTTTTTGAAAAGTGGGTGAAACAAGAAAGGAAGTAATTATAATAATTGAAGCAGTAATATAAATTACAAATTGCAAAGGATCTTTTTTTTCTTTTTGATACTTTTTTTTCCCTGTCCTTTTGGAAGGGAAGGAAGAAGGGGGGGGGCAAGATGGCTGGTCTTTTTGAAAGCAAAGAAATCAAAGAAGGGTTAATTAACCCTCAGGTATGGTCTGATTTTGAGGAAGCTTGGAGCTCAATTACCTCTGCTTTATTGGAAAAAATTGATACTATATTTCAAGCTTCTCAAGCTGGAAACAATGAAATACATGGAAATACTGAGTTGCAATCTAGCAGTGGGGGATTGATTGAAGAGCTGGGAGAAGGAAAAGAACAACAACAACAGCCAATAGTAGTTTTTTGGGAGAGAAAGATGGATGCTTTGCAGAATAAGGAGCAAGAAATTTTGGGAGCTGATGAGACTGGCTACACGAATTTTTTCTTACAAAGTCCAACCTACATTTAAAGAGCTGTTTTCAGAAGAAGTTATATTTCTGCAAAAATTTTATAATATGCAATCCCAAAAAATGCAAGATTATACTGGAGTTAAAAAAGGCAGAGGGATCGAAGATAAGAAAAGAGTTCGTAAAAAGCAGAAGAAAGACTGGAGACAAGGAAAATAACCCTGCTTGATGAGATGATGGTCCTTAAAAAGTATTGTTTAAGTGTTTAAAGTTTTTGAACTTTTGGAAGAAAACACCCAACAGCTTAATGCCAGTTAACTAAGCGATGAGCAACGATGAGGAGGTAACTACAGCTGTATTGGAATATTTTGAGAAGAATAAACAGATCATTGCAATGCTGGTGTATTGGATTGTGAAATAAGCCTTGACCTGAATGATTTGGAATATTTTATTAAGAACTGTAATAAATTTGGACTTAATTGCAATTGCAGAAGTTTTATTGAATATGGTAAATTGGAGTTTTCTGTTTGTTATAAGACAAAAGGACTATGGGCCTAGGGCAATTGCAGTTGATCTGGTGGTTTCCTTAATATGTCTGATGAATTTATTAATCTAATTTCTGGCTGGATTTGATGGATACTATTTGAAATACAATTACAAAGTCACTCGGGGGGGGGGGTTATATAAAGAAGCAATTTTTATTTAGGTGGGTAGATGTAAATGAAGACATTCTATATGCTGTTGGAAGATGTGAAGATAAGAAGATTAGCAACTGGTTTCATCTAGTATGAAGAATTTAAATGTTTGATATAGCTATTAAATGATGTTTTTAGTTGATTTGTTAATATGTATTGATAAATTAATAAGAGGTTTGATTATTATTTTTTAGTTAGAAAAAAAATTTAAGTGTTTTAACTATAATTGGACCTTGATGGTTTAAAAGTGGAGGACGGAAGAGTTTATATAGTATTTTATTTTAAATTTGGGGTTTTTGAATGAGGGTTTTTTTTGTTTTCAATGAAAGAAGTTATAAAATATCTTGTTAAACTGTATAGATCTAATAATCTGTTAAGTATCTATTAGTTAAATTGAGTAATGATAGGTTTGATTAGGTAATATTTAACTGCTTTATTAACTGCTGTAATTATAAATGGATACTAATTCTGTTAAATTAGATGGAATAAGAAGAGAGAAGACTTGCTTTCCTTTTATCCATTTGTTTAATGATTATGATAAGTGAGAGATGGAGTTGAATTTAGGGGATTTAAGCTGTATTTTATATTTTGTATTTGCTCTGGGAAGTCGGGGGGTGGTTGGGGAGAGGGGAGAAAATGTATGTAAAATTTTTAAAACTTTTTCAATTAAAAAAAAGATTACAAAACCAAGTTCGCTAATCATTGTTGCTCCTCATAGTGTTTCTATCATTACATAAGCCATAGGAGACCATTAGCTGTTTTTACATTTTTAGATAACATCTAAAAACTTTAGATAACATCTAAAAACTTGGTATTTTACAATAATTATAGTGAAAATATATGAAAAAGAATAAATACTTAATTAATTAATTAATCTGATTTGTGGAAAAGGGGGGATGATTGTTAAAGAGTAATTGAATGGTAAAATTTGATTTGAGTAATAGTGAATAAATTAAAGTGATTGATATATAAGAACTAGTGGTAATATAGAATATTGACTAAGACAATTTTCATTACAAATTGAGAAAAAAGAAGGGAAAACAAAAAAAGGGGAGGGGAATATAGACAAATAGACATTTACATATACATATATAGACAGAGATATATACATAGATAAACAATATAAATACAATTGAGATATATATATTGAATAGAACTAGTAATCAAAAGTAACTAAGAGTGATATCAGTTAAATTAAGTTTGCAAGAAATTAAATGATTAAATCAGAAAGTAGTAAGTATAGAAGAACGTTTTAAATCAAACAGAATATTTTACTTTTATGATACTGTGGAAGAACTTTACTAGAAATTTAACAATGTCAACCACAGTAACAGTAGCCAAAACTGGAAAAAAGCTTATCTCTAATCCAACATCCATGGCTTCTCAACAACCCAATGGTCAATAGAAAATATGTTAGGGAAGGAAAAAGATAAAACAGAGCTGATAATGAATAGTATGCAAAATATGCTCCAAATGATCCAAGAGACATTGATGAAGTCACAAGAAAGAATGGTGGATAATCAAGAAGAGTCCAGAAAACACCATTAAGAAATCAAAAATGAGATAGGAGAAGTAAAGGAAGATTTTAAAAATATGAAGGAAAAGAATCAATCAAAAGAATCAAAACAAACGATCGTGGAAAATGAGCAAAAAGTTAAAAAAATAGAAACCAAGGTAGACCAATTAGACTTTAAGCTAGAAAGGTGGAGCAGAAAGTATTACAATCAAACAAGGAATTTTTGTACTCAATTATATTCCTGGAAATGGAGAAAGCCTCATATTTTCTACGTTTTCAGAATGTTGTGGAGGAGAAAGAGGAAGATCTGGGGGGCGGGGGAATGGTTGAAATAATAGAGAACACAGAGAAATAAGATGGAGATAAAAGACACTATAGATGAAATTTATCAAGTGCACAACAATTATATAAGAAGACATTGTTTAGCAAGAGAAGTGCACATAAGATTTTTTTAAAAAAAAGAATAAGAATAAGAGATGAAATCTACAAAAAATCAAGAGAAGAGACCAAAACATAAAGGGAAAGAGATTATAATTCTAAAACAAGTCCCACATAGAATCCGAGTGCAAAGGCAACAGTATCAATTCCTAATATCACATCTTATAAAATACAAAGTAATGTTCAGATGGATTATCCCCGAAGGCATTCTCATTACATGGCAGGATAGGAATTTTAAGGTGGATTCAATAGAAAAAGCTCAAGAATTCTACAAAAACTACCTTGAAGAAGAACAAGAAAGTAAAGATGAATCAGAGAGTAAAAGTCAAGAGGATGATCAACAAGAGGAGCTGGAAAGAGAGAGAGAGATAAGAAAAACTCAAGAAAAAGAATGAGAAGAAAGAGAAGGAGCAAGAGGAAGAGTAAAAAGGGAGAGAAGAAACACCAAGAAACAGATGCAATAGGGGATGGAAGAGACATTATCTTTATTCTCCATGAATATTAATGGTCTAAATTCACCGAAAAAGAGAACACAAATATTTACAAAATTAAAAAAATTAGAGATAGATATGATCTGCCTGCAAGAGGTACATATAAAAAAAAGATTTCAAAAACTATTAGGGAACACAAAATTAGGAAGATTATACATATCATTATCACAACAGAATAGAAGAGGAATTGCAGTGTATGTAAAAGAGAGAATAAATTCAAAATTAGTCTATGCAGATGATGAGGGTAGAAAAATTAGACACAGAACATAAACAAATTTTATTAGTAGTGGTATATGCCCCAAACAAAAACCAACAGGAATATTTCAAAAAATTACACAACAGAATAATAGAACAAGGCCTTGAAAATGTATGCATAGTAGGCGATTACAATGCCATAACTGATAGCAAAAAAAATTACTATAGTAACAAGAAAAATAAAAAAGAAGGAAATATTACCTAAAGAATTCTTCAATATGATATCAGAATTAAGCTTAAGAGATATATGAAGAGAAATTTATAAAGAAGAAAAGCAATATACATATTATTCTCACCCGCATCAATCATGGTCCAGGATGACAGCACAATTACAATCAGAATTAGAATCAGAATTAGAAAAAATAGAAATAGGAATAAATGAATGGGCTGATCATAACCCAATAATTATTTATTGGAAAGGACAAAAAAGATACAAAAGATGGACGCTAAATCAAAACATATGTAAAGAGAAAGAATATAAGCAATTGTTGGAAAAAGAGCTAAAGATTTTCCTAAGTGTAAATAAAAAAGAAGACACGTCGATTCAAAACCTTCAGGATACATTAAAAGCATATATTAGAGGGGTGACAATTGCATATATGGCAAAGAAAAGGAGAGAGAAAATGTCCCAGCAAGAAAAACTTCAGGAAGAACTTAAAAAATTAGAAGAAAACCTACAGAAAGATCCCCAAAATAAAAAAGTAAAAGAGGAAGGAAGAATAATTAAACATAAACTAAATTCAATAACCCAAGAGGATGTGGCACTGAAAATAAAGATGGCAAAACAAAATTATTTTCAGCATGCAAACAAGGTGAGCAGATGGTTAGCTTATAAACTAAAAAAGGAAAGAGACAAAAGAATGATACAGTATTTGAAAGATGAAGAAGGGGAAATCCAATACAAAAGACAAGATAAGAAACAAATTCTACATACTTTCTTTTCTAAATTATACACACAGGAAGAAACAATAAAGCAGAAATTAAAAATTACCCAGGGGAAACAAATGTATGTAAACTTATGGAGGAACAGAAAGAAATATTAAATCGACCAATATCTGAAACAGAATTTGGAATTGCAATAAAAAGGCAAAAAAATAACAAAACTCCAGGACCAGATGGAATACCAGTTGAGTTATATAGGAGTATACAAGAACAGATAGGAGGATTAATGCTGGAAATATTCAATGAAGCACTAGAGCAAATGAACATACCCAAAACATGGACAGAAGCATTAATCATGCTCATACATAAGGAAGGTGCAGAACAGCAGTCAGTACAGAACTACAGGCCAATCTCTTTGTTAAATTCTGATTATAAAATATACATGTCAATTATAGCTGAGAGGTTAAAAACAATTTTAGATAAACATATACACTCAGATCAAAATGGTTTTTGCTAGGTCGACGAATCAAAAATAACACATGGATCATAATAGATATATTAGAGTTTTATGAAGTACACCCAGAGAAACAAGTTTCACTGGTTTTCCTTGATGCCCAAAAAGCTTCTGATAATTTGAATTGGAGTTTTATAATACAACAATTGAAAAAAATGGAATTTGGGTCAAAATTTGAAAAAATGGTTGAGAAAATATATTCAAAATAAACTGCAAGGGTAATTATAAATCAAGATATGACTGATAGATTCGAGATAACAAAAAGTGTGAGACAAGGATGCCCGCTTTCTCTTTATATTGTCACTGGAACTGTTATGTATGTATCTATTTGAGCGGGAGATTTGAATTGGGAACTGTTCGTGATTGATTAACTGTTGTTTCTGAACTGTATATAAAGGAGATTGTTGCCTGTGTTCTTTCGCTGAAGTCTCACCCTGAATTAAAGAGCTGTTGTCACTATCTTGCTTGTGCCTCTTGTTATTCCCGCACTATAACATTGGTGACGAAGGTGGGATAGAGGCCACAAGAAGCTAACAAAAGAGCTTGGAGATTCAGCCAGGGTGACAAGCGGACAACGGAAAGGCATACCGTGATGGCTGCCTATGTTCCGCCAAAATCCTTTGATCCAGAATGGGAGAAATGGGGGTCGTATATGACCAGATTCAAGTGTTCCTTGGAGGCCAGTGAGATGCAAGGTCTTTCAGCGAACCGAAAGAGAGCTCTCTTTTTGAGCCACTGCGGGCCCGATGTTTTCAAGATGGCCAAATCCCTTTGTGAACCAACGCTGGTCCAGACCGTCTCCTGGGACGTACTACAAGCCACCCTCAGGGCTCACTACGCTCCAGTTCCTTCAAAGTTTGTACAACACTACGAGTTCTGGCAACGAGTAGAAAAAGAGGGAGAACCGGTCAGCGCATACATGGCGAGCCTATGGAAAGCTGCAATGCACTGCGATCACCGAGACCTCGAAGACGCGCTCCTAGAGCAACTAATCTGTGGCGTTAGAGATATGCGGTTACAGAGGCGACTACTCGTGAAACCAGACTTGACCCTAGCCGGCGCTCTGGATGAAGCAAGGGTGCACGAATCTTCCATAAAAGCTGCCAAAACCCTACACCATCCAATCTTAAAAGACACCCAAAAGTCAACGCCTGTACACCAAGAAGAAGTACAGACCAGTACCGAGGAAGAGTCAGACGAGGATGTCTTCCACACTGAAAGGAAAAAAAGCAGGCAAAATAGCTGCCGAGAGAACTGCTCTAGCTGTGGTGGGGTTCATGAAAGACAGACTTGTAAATACAGGGACGCCGTTTGCAGGCGCTGCAAGAAAAAAGGACATTTGGCAAGAGTCTGTAGAGCTCCATTTCCGAGTGGTAACAAGCCACGTGACTGCCATGACCAATCAGAACCAACGCATTCAAAACAACCAACCAAAAATGGCGGCATTGAAAAATGGCGGCGTTGAAAAATGGCACGAAAATCAAAAGCAGGAAGCCTACAGCACGAGAATAGGCCAAGCCAGGATGGCTGCAGAAGAAAAAGTATATACCCGGGTAGAAATTGACGGGAAACCATGTGAAATGGAGATCGATACCGGGTCAGCTTTATCAATCATGTCCTGGACAATGCTAAAGACTCTTTTCCCTACATTCAAGGAAAGCCAGCTGTCATGACAATGGGTTCGCCTCCTCGACTATCAAGGAAACCGAGTTCCAGTGGAAGATGTGGGCACGTTCTGGGTCACCTATGGCGAGTTTTAAGAATCGCTACCCCTAACGATAGTCAGCAAACTGCTACCGAGTCTCCTGGGCCTCATTTGGTTCTGAGCCCTTGGCATGGGGTTTACGGACATTCACAGTCTCAGCGGACTGTCTCTCAAGGACAGCCTCCTACACGAATTCCAGGATGTTTTCAGAGAGGCACTGGGCAAGTACGTGGGGACCCCTATTTCATTTAATTTAGACCCTCAGGTAGCCCCAATTAGGCTCAAACCGAGACAGGTGCCACTTGCTTTAAAACCCAAAATAGACGCCGAGCTGGACAAACTTATTAGGCAGGGGATCATGGTCCCAGTAGATCACGCTAAGTAGGAGACCCCTATTGTCACGCCAGTCAAGTCGGATGGATCCATAAGGATCTGCGCCAACTATAAGTGTTCAATCAACAAGGCGCTCCAGCAGAGTGCCTATCCTGTGCCGGTGGTTCACCATTTACTTCATTCCCTCGGGCCCGGCAAAATATTCACGAAATTAGACCTGGCGCAGGCGTACCAGCAGTTGCTGGTCAATGACGCTACCGCAGAAGTACAGACTATCGTAACTCACAGAGGGGCTTTTAAATGCACCAGGCTCCAGTTTGGGGTTAGCGTAGCACCAGGGCTATTTCAAAGCACCATGGAGTGGCTACTGCAAAGACTGCTGTGGGTGGTACCCTATTTTGACGATGTCCTCATCAGTGCCCAAAATGAATCACAACTTAAAGATAGAATGCGACAAGTACTTTTAAAATTTAGGGAAGCAGGACTGCGAGTTAAGAAAAACAAATGCATGATTGCAGTTCCTTCCGTAGAATTTTTGGGTTACCGAATTGATGGGTCAGGTACCCACCCCACTGAAAGCAAAGTTAGGGCTATCCAAAACGTGCCCACACCAACTTCCAAGGCTGGACTGCAGGCGTTTTTGGGACTTTTGAACTTTTATACGATGTTCCTTAAAAACAAAACCACTGTAGCAGAACCCCTACACAGACTATTGGGAAAAACGTTCCACGGGTTTGGGACAAGGCAGAGGCGGCCACTTTGAAGGCTATCAAAAGACTCTTGTCAGAGGACAGTTTCCTAATCCAGTACAATTCAAACTTGCCACTTGTCCTCGTTTGCGACGCGTCCTCTTTTGGAGTGGGCGCTGTGCTGAGCCATAGACTACCGAATGGTTCAGAGGTGCTCATTGCATATTACTCTCGCACCCTGTCCAGCGCAAAACGAAACTACAGTCAGCTGGACAGGAAAGCCTTGGCGGCTATTGCGGGAGTTTAAAAATTTAATGAGTATTTGTTTGGCCGGACTTTTGAACTTGTGACTGACCACCAGCCTCTGTTAGGACTCCTAGCCGGGGACAAGCCTACCCCTGCCACCCTTTCCCCCCCGGATGGCCAGGTGGGCTATTTTCCTAGTCACCTATTTGTATCAGTTGCTACATCGGCCCAGAAGAACTCTGGGCCACATGGATGCCCTTAGTCACTGCCCCCTTCCTGACTTGTTGGAAGATCCTACACCGGAAGCCTCTGTATTATTGATTGATGTTGTGTCATTGGGGCCACTTAAGTCTGGCGAGGTGAAAAGGGCATCTACCAAAGACACTATTATTCATACTGTTATGGGTTGGGTCATGAGGGGGTGGCTGATCAAGGTGGACAATGGGGAATTTCAAGTTTCTTTAACAAAAAGAACGAATTGTCTATGCAAGGGGGTTGTCTGTTATGGGGCGATAGAGTGGTGATTCTCTTACATTTACGGCAAAGGGTTCTGGAACTTTTGCATGAGGGGCACCCTGGTATAGACCACATGAAAGGTCTAGCAAGGAGTTATGTGTGGTGGCTGCAGCTTGATAAGAATGTCATTGAATGGGTAAGCAAGTGTAGGCTATGTCAAGAATCCCGGCTGGATCCCCCTTCAGCCCCTGTCAGAGAGTGGGAGAGACCAAAAGAGCCATGAGAGAGGATTCACATAGATTTTGCAGGACCTTTTCATGGACAAAATTTCCTAATAATTGTTGACGCTTTTTCTAAGTGGCTAGAAATAGCCCTAATGCCATCTACCACGTCCAAAGCAGTAATCAAGGTCCTCAGGAAACTCTTTGCAACCCACGGTTTGCCTGATACCCTGGTATCGGACAACGGGCCCCAATTCACGGCCCCAATTTTCGAAAGCTATTTGGCGGAGTTAGGAATTAGACACGCATTGTCAGCACCGTTTCATCCGGCTTCTAATGGCCTTGTTGAAAGATTTGTAAGAACCACCAAAGAAGCCCTATCCTGGCTCGATGTAGGACATTGGCAAGCTAGGATCGATCAGTTCCTGGCAATACAACATGTCACCCCATGCACTGCCACAGGGCGCAGTCCAGCAGAACTCCTAATGGGCTGAAAACTTAGGTGTATCTTAGACCAATTACACCCCAATTACTCCCAAGACACAATTAAAGGGGAGGGAATAGGACTACGACAATTCCAAATAGCTACCACAGTGTTCGCTAGAAATTATGCCAATGGGCCACTTTGGGTTGCTGGAAAAATTGTGGGGATCACCGGTCCTAAATCATATACAGTCGACATAGGGCAAGGGAAAATTTGGAGGAGACATATAGATCAGTTGTGGAAACATTTGGACTGTGAAGACTCTGAATATTCAAATGTTGTTGAACCTGATTGCCAACGTTTTCCCACCACAGCTACCTCACGCCTGAGTAAGCCGGATTACTTATCTGGTAAGCTAAGTAGGCTCCAGCACCACCCCATCGAACCAACACTCCCTGCCAGGGAAGACCACACCTCAGGAGAAATCCAGGAGGTTCCATTGGCGGAGCCAGGAGAGGCAACAGGCCTCTCTGACTGGCTCGATGCTTTGCCGACAACTGATCTGCACAGGTCAACCAGAGTGAGAACACGCCCTGGTCACCTGCGTGATTTTGTATGTAAAAATGTAAATTGGTAGACTAAGTGTTTTCTGGGAATGGAGGAGTGTTATGTATGTATCTATTTGAGCGGGAGATTTGAATTGGGAACTGTTCGTGATTGGTTAACTGTTGTTTCTGAACTGTATATAAAGGAGACTGTTGCCTGTGTTCTTTTGCTGAAGTCTCACCCTGAATTAAAGAGCTGTTGTCACTACCTTGCTTGTGCCTCTCGTTATTCCTGTGCTATAACAGGAACCACTCTTTAAAAAAATTAGAGAAGATTGAGAGATAAAAGGATTGAAAATAAAGAATGAAGAATATAAATTGAAAGCTTTTGCAGATGACATAATAGAGGAACCTTTAAAATCAGGCCCTAAATTGATCCTCCCCCCAAAAAAAAAAGAATTTGGCGCAGTGGCTGGATTAAAAATTAATAAAAATAAATTGCTAACTAAAAACCTTACCAAAAAAAAAAAAAAAACCCACCAAGAGATAGAATTAGAAAATAGTATGAATAGTCAAATAACTAAAAAAATAAAATACTTAGGGATTTGGCTAACTGCAAGAGGTTCCTCAATCAAACAGGACAATTATGATAAATTAATACTGCAAATTGGAAAAGATTTGGAAAATTGGAAGAATCTACAAATTTCATTGATGGGAAGAGTTGTTGCAATTAAAATGAACATCCTGCCCAAAATTCTATTCCTCTTCCAGGTTATACCAATAAGATTAGAAAAAAGTTTTTTTAAAAAAAATATTAAACAGATTGATCTCAAAATTTATATGGCAAGGGAGAAAACCTAGAATTAGATTAAAAATTCTACAAGACACCAGGGACAGAGAAGGAATAGCCCTTCTGGAATGGGAGATCTACTACTAAGCAGCCTGCCTAACATGATTACATGAATGGATGGAGTTGGGAAATAAAAGAATATTAACAATTGAAGGACACGATCTACAGGTAGGATAGCATGCATTTCTATGGGATGAAAAATATAAAACTCATGGATATTTTAGAAGACATATAATTAGGAATGCATTATTATCAATTTGGACTAAAATCAAAAAGCAACACTATATAAAAATACCTATTTGGATATCACCTAATGAAACACTAATACATCCAAATTTAATAGACTGAACCAAGATAATTAGATACAGGGATATTTTAAATGATTTGGGAAAATTAAAAACAAAACAAGAATTGGAACAGGATTTGAATAGGGAAGTTGAATGGTGGATGTATTTACAAATAAGGTCAAAATATACAGAAGATATAAAGACAAATGAGGTACAATTTGAGCAAAACGAATTGGATAAAATTGTATATGGGATGGAACAGAAACTAATTAGTAAAATATATAAATTCTTATTACGGTATAAAATGGAAGAGGAAATAGCTAAAGATACTATCTTTAAATGGGCAAGGAACTTCAATCACAGAGTAGAATTAGAGAAGTGGAAAAAGATGTGGCAAATAAACATGAAATTGACATTATCTATGGCATACAAGGAAAACCAGTTGAAAATGTTCTATAGATGGCATTTACCTCCAGCCAGAATAGCCAAGATATTCCTTAGTAACTCACTGACATGCTGGAAGTGTAAAAGCAACTATGGAACATATTACCATTTCTGGTAGACTTGCCCAGAGTGGCAAAGAAATTTTGGGCCAAAGTCAAAAAGTGGCTAGAAAAAATAACACAGAAATCAATAAAGGAAGAACCAGAGACATTCTTGCTAGGAATTTTCATGGAAAACTATACAAAGGAAACAAAATATTTAATACTACACATACAGCAGCCCGCGTAGTCTAGTCCGTAGCC
Organism: Ptyas mucosa; assembly: GCA_012654045.1. Classification (NCBI taxonomy): domain Eukaryota; kingdom Metazoa; phylum Chordata; class Lepidosauria; order Squamata; family Colubridae; genus Ptyas; species Ptyas mucosa. The sequence goes on from WNWU01013082.1 coordinate 12,900, forward strand.
CGCGGAGTTAATTAAAAAAAAATTAGAATGCACAGAGATGGGTAAACTGACAAAAGAACTCAAGGAAAAAGAGGATACAGAATATTATAAAATTTGGCATAGATGGTATGAGTGGTTGAAGGATAGGAAAAATGAGAAAGAGGAATAAAGGAGAAAGAAAGAAATGTTAAAATCAAGGGGGGAAATTGGTAAATTACAACATAAATGACTGAAATGTAAAGCTCAAGTAAAATGTAGATGAAATAAAGAAGATAGATAGCAATATGGAACAATATAAAGCTAAAATCTGTATAAATAGCAAATATTAAGAAAGTATCACTACGAAAAAGCTGTAAAAAGAGTTTATGTATATAAATGTTGTATGTTTGTGTGTTTGTTTTAATGTGTTTACAATAAAAATTTAAATTAAAAAAAAGAATATTTTCTAAAAAATTGTGCAACATTGTGAATGATTGCAATATAGCTATAGACGTTATTCTCCATGGATGGGCAGAACAAAATTAGAGAGTGATTTAGTCATCCAGAGATTCAAAAACAATTGCATATTAAGTGGTGATTGCTTGAATATAATCATTGAAGTCACACCACAGGAATGTAAAAAAATAAGAAAAGAAAGTCCTTTGGAAGTAGATAAAGAGGGATAAACACAGAATTTCCAACAGAGTGAACTGAATTAAAAATAAAAATGATAAGAGCACCAGTTTAGTCTATGGGTTAAGGCATCATGCTAGTAAAGAAGGAGACCATGAGTTCAAGGCCAGCCTTTAGTCCGAGATAGAGTTCAGTCACTACAACACTGCATATACTGCAAAGAAATATTATAATATTCTTGTTTCATTTATGGACAAACAAAAACATCCCCTAGTATTTTACAGATTTGCTTATTTCTCACTAAAGGAAAATCTATGTTCTTCAGAGGTTTTCATTACCAATTTAGAGTAAAGAAAAATGCAACTGCTGTATTTTTTCCTATTCTGTTGTTTCCAAAAGGGAGAGAATTCATCCTGAACTTAAAGGAAAGGCATAATGTTCATCTCAAAAGAAAGAAACATTTATTTGAAAATGGTTTGTCCTTAAAACATAATGCTGCTTCTTATCTCTATAAAAATATTTATTCAAATGTCATGTTTTCCGCAGTTAATAAAACTATCTCTGTGCAAATTTCAGTGTGAGATAGATACGTAGTTGATAGACAGCAATTAGACATATAGACTGAGTTAAAAACTGGGGGGGGGGATCTTACTTGTGGAATCTTGTAAACGGACAGGATGGCTGCCATGTGGATACAGACTTCAGAATTAGGTCCTCCAATGACTGACACTAGGTTGTTCTCAGTTTCACACTTGTAGTTAGGGATTAACTTGTCTTGCGTTGAGAAGAGCTCCATTGAGGCATGATAGGTCCAGCTTGCAATAAAATTGCTGTTGTAAATATAGAGGCCTAGGGTGAGATTGGGCAAAATCTGGGGGTTTTCATTGATCTCCTTTACAGCAAATACCAAAGACAAAATGTGTTGGTAGAGCTGAGTTACTACCCTGAAATGAAAACTACGTGTCAATTTGAGCACATTGATTTCAGAAAAAGAGATGTAGGATATTTTTTTCATTTAATTCACAGCTTTAAACATAACGAAATCATAATTACCCACATACGGTTGCTGATGAATGTCGTTGAATACTGATACTGCTTTAAAAACATTGTTTAACATCATGAAATTGCCAAGAATGCAAGTATACAACTTAGTTCCATACGCAATTCAATATCATTATTGCCTTTGTGCTTCATGTTGCAATTATATCTATATTCTACAGAACCTTTCTGCAATTGTGAACAATTGTAAAACTGATAGATTCAGTCTATCAGTCTCAGCTTGTGGTCTCCCCTTCCCATTAATTAAGCTCATGAATTAATATTTATCATCACCATTAAATGCTCCTAGCTATAGAAGTCTAGCAAAATCTGAAATAGCAACAGCAATAGCACTTAGACTTATATACCGCTTCATAGTGCATAGTAAATTCATTTATATGAATGCGATTGAATAGAACCTTTTATTCACAATGCATTGCTGAATTGACTTTTACATCCAACATATTCTTAAACAGTTTCAGTCTTCACAGAAGAAGAGTTAATACAATATAGAATCAGCACAAATCCATGAAACCCATCTTCTCAATAATTAGTTTTAGATACATGAGCATCTTACTCCGTTTCATAGAAAAGGTCAGTAGAAGGCTTTTGGTGAAAGTCCATTGTGTTTGAAAATATATAGATTTGAGACAAAATGCCAGCAACAATGACATCTCCTGATTGATAGTGTTTATGAGGAATTGGAA
>WNWU01013108.1:0-30030 GCA_012654045.1 Ptyas mucosa
TGTTATGGAATGAAGAGATTGAGAGTCATCCCAAAGGGCAAACAGAATCAGATTTTATTATTGCAATAATAGATTCAGAGTCCGATTCATACCTGGAAGTCTGAATGACCTATACATTACAAGACCCCAATTCTTATACTCTTTCAAACAAAGGAAACTGCTAACACAGCAGTTCTGGTTACACAGATACATTCGTTATTCAATTGACATCTCTTAATTACAAAAGTTTTACAATATCCTAACCAAAACAATCATAATTCAACTGTTCAGTGAAGGGTGGATAGTTAAAGTATCTCTTGTTGATAGCAGGAAATCTTCAAGGATGAGAATCCTCTTAACCTGGCCCTCTCATAGCTATATGTCACTGTTTGTTTCTATCTTCTGACATATGGGGGCCTCTTTATGGTGTTTGTCCTAGCCAAAAGGAATTCGACTGAATTGGTCCCCCTTCTAGTTGGATACATTTCCTTTCTTAATTAGACACATTTCTTGCTTGTAATACTTTGAGTAAAGAGGGCCCTTCAATGGTCATCTATCTGGACCCGCATTCATCATCATCATTACTATAATACCACTATCCCCTTTACTATTTATATTGACATTGGAAGTGTTAAATAGAAATGTCAGACAAGATATAGAAATAAAAGATATGGAAATAAAAAAGAAAAATACAAGCTACAGGTGTTTGTAGATTATTTATACAGGCGTTTGCAGGTTTTCATCCTGGAAGACCCACAAGAAACTGGACTCAAATTAATTTTAAAAATAGAAGAATATGGTGAAGTTGCAGGACTGAAAATAAATAAGGAAAAAACTAAAATCTTAGTCAAAAATCTTACAGAGACACAGAAAAAAGAGTTAATGAAGAGGACCATTATTCAGATAGTTAAGAAAGTTAAATACTTAGGAATTCAACTAATGTGCAACCATTAAAGAAGATAATTATCATAAGCTGATTCAACAAATTAAAATAGATCTGGAGAAGTGGAAAAACCTGCAACTGTCACTGACAGGAAGAATAGCTACTATAAAAATGAATATCTTGCTGAGATTATTATATTTATTTCAAACGATTCCGATAAAGCTGGAAAGAAATATTTTGAAGAATTAAATAAAATAATATTGAGATATATTTGGCAAGGGAAAAAAGCAAGAATAAGTTTGAAAATGCTGCAAGATTCTAAAAACAGAAGGGGTTTTGGGCTGCCAGATTGGGAGTTGTACTATCAGGCCTCGGTACTTACATGGGTGAAAGAATGGATTAGTTTGAGGCATAAAAGATTACTAATTTGAGGGGACATGACCTCCAATTGGGTTGGCATGCATTCTTATGGTATGGGAAAAATAAAATGCATAGTTATTTCCAAAGAAGTTATTTCCTTCTGTTCGGAGCCTTCTTCCTCCGATGCAATGGGATCGGGGGTCGGAGCCACAACAGAATGAAAAGAGGGAACTCAAAACCAAACAAGAATTGAGTAGACAAGGGATTGACATAGCATGGTGGCCACAAGTGCAGATAAAATCTCGATATGAGAAAGATGCTAAAATGTATGGTTTTATAAAGAATTAACAGAATTAGATCAGATATTAACAGGGACAGATGAAAAATTAATAAAGAAAATATATAGCTATCTACTAAGTATCAAAATGGAAGGTGAGCAAGTAAAGGAGACAATGATAGTATGGGCTAAAAAATTTGGTTATACAATAGAGTTAGAAAAATGGCAGAAATTGTGGGATAGGAACTATAATTTTTTTTAATTGAAAAAGTTTTAAAAGTTTTACATACATTTCCCCCCCCCTCCCCAACCCCCCCCCCGACTTCCCAGAGCAAATACAAAATATAAAATACAGCTTGAATCCCCTAAATTCAACTCCATCGCTCACTTATCATAATCATTAAACAAGTAAATAAAAGGAAAGCAAGTCTTCTTTCTTCTTATTCCATCTAATTTAACAGAATTAGTATCCATTTATAATTGCAGCAGTTAATAAAACAGTTAAATATTACCTAATCAAACCTATCGTTACTCAATTTAATTAATACATACTTAGCAGATTATTAAATCTATACAGTTTAACAAGATATTTTATAACTTCTTTCATTGAAAACAAAAAAAGAAACCTCATTCAAAACCCCCAAATTTAAAATAAAATATTATATAAACTCTTCCGTCCTCCACTTTTAAACCATTAAGGTCCAATTATAGTTAAAACACTTTAAAAAAAAAACATTTTCTAGCTAAAAAGCAGTAATCAAACCTCTTATTAATTTATCAGTACCTATTAACAAATCAACTAAAAACATCATTTAGTAGCTATATCAAACATTTAAATTCTTCATACTAGATTAAACCAGTTGTTAATCTTCTTATGTTCACGTCTTCCAACAGCATTTAGAATGTCTTCATTTGCGTCTACCCACCTAAATAAAAAATACTTCTTTATATAACCCCACCGAGTGACTTTGTAATTGTATATCAAATAATATCCATCAAATCCAGCCAAAAATTAGATTAATAAGTTCATCAGACGTATTAGGGAAACCACCAGATCAGCTGCAATTGCCCTAGGCCCGTAGTCCTTTTGCCTTATATTTATTACCTTCAAGCAGAAAACTCCAATTTACTATATTCATTAAAACTTCTGCAATTACAATTAAGTCCAAATTTATTACAGTCCTTAATAAAATATTCCAAATCACTCAGGTCAAGGCTTATTTCACAACCCAACACACCAGCATTGCAGTGATCTGTTTATTCTTCTCAAAATATTCCAGTACAACTGTAGGTTACCTCCTCATCATCGCTCATCGCTTAGTTAACTGGCATTAAGCTGTTGGATGTTTTCTTCCAAAAGTTCAAAATCTTTAAGCACTTAAACAATACTTTTTAAGGACCATCATCTCATCAAGCAGGGTTATTTTCCTTGTCTCCAGTCTTTCTTCTTCTCCTTTTTACGAACTCTTTTCTTCACTCTGATTCCTCTGCCTTTTTTAACTCCAATATAATCTTGCATTTTTTGGGATTGCATATTATACAATTTTTGCAAAAGGATAACTTCTTCTGAAAGCAGCTCTTTAACTGCAGGTTGGACTTTGTAACAAAGAATTCGTATAGCCAAAGTCTCATCAGCTCCCAAAATTTCTTGCTCCTTATTCTGCACAGCATCCATCTTGCTCTCCAAAAATGCTGTAGGCTGTTGTTGTTGTTTTTTTCCTTCTCCCAGCTCTTCAGTCAATCCCCCACTGCTAGATTGCAACTCAGTATTTCCATGTATTTCATTGTTTCCAACTTGAAAAGCTTGAAATAAAGTATCAATTTTTCCCAATAAAGCAGAGGTAATTGAGCTCAGAGCTTCCTCAAAATCAGACCATATGTGAGGGTTAATTAACACTTCTTTACTTTCTTTGCTTTCAAAAAGACCAGCCATCTTGCCCCCCTTCTTCTTTCCCTTCCAAAAGGACAGGAAAAAAAAGTATCAAAAAGAAGAAAAAAAAACCCTTGCAATTTGTAATTTATATTACTGCTTCAATTATTATAATTACTTCCTTTCTTGGTTAATCCACTTTTCAGAATAGAGTTTTATGTTTCAAACAGGGGCTTATCAATAATTGCTTTTAACTTTCACTTCTTCACGCCCCGTTGAAACTCAAACGCCATCTTGCTTTCACTTTCTCTGCATAAGGAAAATCTTTTAAAGAAGGTAAATCTTTGGAGTTAAAAATAAAGAAAATACTTGCTGTTTTATTCTTGCTGCTTATGCTCCGCCAACTTGATTCAAAAATATTTATTTAAAGTTGGTTGCTGGGATGGCCACGACATCTAGCTCTGCAAAGCAGAGACATCCAGGGTCCGGAGTACTGACAGGCTTAGCGGGGAGCTCTCATCTTCGAGCGCCAGATTATGGGTAAAATCTGGCGCTCTTAGGGAGCTCTACCCCACCCGTCTACTCACTTTCCCCGCTCTTACCAGGAGGAAAGTTTCCAAACCGCAAGACAGCTGATAGTCGCTGTTCTTGCGGTTCTACGGAGCCCTGGGTTGGCGCTTTGGAAAGAAGTGTCCGGCGATGTCGCGGTCCCACCGGAAGTCAGGATAGGAACTATAAATTAATGATGTCTACTGCATATAAAGAATATCTTTATAAAATGTTTTATAGATGGCATTTTTCACCCACAAGGTTGGCAAAGATGTTTAAGGACATGTCCACTAAATGTTGGAAATATCACCAGATACCTGGGTCATATTATCATATGTGGTGAACATGCCCCAAAGCAAAAAAAATATTGGACAAAAATACACACATGGTTGGAAAAAATGATAAAACAACATATAGATTTAAAACCAGAAATATTTTTGTTGGGCATTTTACCGGATAAGTATAACAAGGGGAACACATATTTGATTTTACATGTATTAACTGCAGCTAGAATTGTATTTGCACAACAATGGAAGAGTGAATAGATCCCTACAGATGAAAATGTGATTAAAAAAATATTAGAATGTGCAGAAATGGATAGACTAACACTTACAATTAAGGAAAAGGAAGAAACTGAATACTTTTTGACATGGGACTTATTTTATCAATGGCTAGCTAATAAAAACAGAAGTTAGAAACATGTGGATATAAGAATGATACAAGGGAGGTTTGTTAAAAAGGACAAGCAAATATTATTATTATTATTATTATTATTATTATTATTATTACTATTATTATTATAGAACTAATACCAATGTAATGAATATTGTTGTAAACACTTATTATTTCCTAAAAATATCTGTACCCAGACAACACACTGTTTAACTAAAAATGGAATTTTTATATGTTATAAAATTATTTATATATTTATAGTATATATTTATAGGACTACCTATTATCTCAGCTTGACTTCTTGTCAGTAAACTTTTATTGCTTATCTCTTGTGAAACTGGTCAATTTTTTCAAAAGGAGGAAAGAAAGGCTGAAATTCCTCAAGTCTATGCTACAAGGACAGTCTCAGCCTTTCAAGGTAGATCAGAGTAGAAAACTCAGGTCATGCAGGTCATATACACCTTTATTGTAAGGTTACAATAACAGAATCATGCAATTCTGAATACATCTCACCCCTCCCTCCTTTTATCTTCTTTAGAACTAGGGAGGGGTTTGTCTGAGATATTTACTCAAACTACATTCTTGCTCGGGACTGAGGCCTCTTTTATCTGACTGTGGCCTTGGTAGCAGTTCTTCTTCCTATCCCTCCTATCCCTCAAGGTCATTCTTTCTTCCCCCTATGGCCAGTTGGCATTATAGAATTTAATTTGTTTCCTGATTGCTATTGCCAGCAAGACAAGATAGGTGATGAGAACCCCCTTTCACACATATAACAGGACTGTGAAGATGTCCATAAGGTATTGCTTGGGAAGCAGTGAGAATTGTCCAGTCACTATAAGTAGCAAGAGGTGAGGTCCAGATATGAGTGTCTCAGGAGAGAAGACTTGAGATTTCCAACCTTCCATGTTTCTGCTACAGCTCTCTTGATACTCTGTTGAGTTCTCATAAAACTTGAGAAAGGAGTTCCTCCCATTTTTAAATTTATCCCACCTCCTGCTAGTGTATAACCAATATTCTTGCCCTGACATATCCTATTTATTATTATTTATTAGATTTATACCCGATTTCACTCACATATAATTCCAGGAAAAGGTGTTCACAACAAGCGCTATGTGCACACCCATGTATGCTCAAAATTCAGTGTAGACCTTTGCAGTGGTGGGCTTCAAGCAGAAGTGGACTGCTGCCAGTTGGGACTGGTTTGGGTGAACCAGTTGTTATGGATCTGCGCAGTTCGGCGAACTAGCAAATCCCACCACTGGCTGGCCCCATCCACCTCGCCCTATCTATCTTGCCTCGCCCACCTTGTGTCAGGGTTCCAAGTAACACCCTCAACGAAAAAAGTCTCTGAGGCTTGAGTTTCCTCAAAGTTCCATTTTATTAGAGATGTCATATTGGCACATCTGGGAAAACCTGAATCTGAAAGTTTCCAGGTTTTCCCCACCCAAAAGAAAGTTCAAGTCCCTGCCCAGCACACACATGTCCATGACATGATCCAATCAGACACCATCCGAAACTGGAGATGCCTCCCAGTCACCTCCTCACAGCTGCCGGGAAAGGTGGCCTTGACTCGGAGAAAAGAATGTTATTTTGACTATCCATCACCCACACTCTATACAATCCCCCCTCCCATTTTCCCACAGTAGAGGTGCAGGGTTTTCAGGAATCCAAAGTGACCGGCTAGCTTCGAGTCATGGCTGCTCTGCGACACCGCCAGCATCACGCTTGCAGGGACGTACAGTTTGGATCCTTTCCAAGCTAGTCCATCCCTCATAGTCAAGACATCTTTATTGTCCGTGAGACAGGGGTTGGTTGGCTGGTAGTGCAGCTTTTAACGCAGCTGTCAGCTTGTCCCGGCTGGGGTCAGGTGGTCGCCTGGCTTGGCTCCTGGTGGTGACTTGCACTGCTGGTTGTGCGGGAGGAATGATGGCATGGACTACTTCCTCCCGACAGCTGTCAAACTTGACAAGGCATCTGCTAACAGGTTTTTTCCTGCTGGGATGTACTTTAGTTCAAATTTGAATCATCTAAAGTACTGTGCCCAGCGGACCTGTTTGGGAGACAATTTTCTGGGGGTTTTCAGGGCTTTGAGGTTTTTGCGATCAGTCCAGACCTAGAAAAGCATTTTCCCCTCTTCCAGGAAGTGTCTCCATGAGAGTAGGGCCCAGCAGACTGCGTAGGCTTCCTTCTCCCAAATGGCCAATCTCTTGGTGTCGGTGAGTTTTTTGGACATGTAGGCACAAGGCAGGAGTTGTCCTTTTGGGTCTCTTTGCAGGAGCACTGCTGCTATGGCTATGTCGCTAGCATCTGCTTGTATTATGAATTGTTTTATTTATTCATTTGTCAAGCATATATAAGATAACAGATAAAAGTATAAACATGATTATGAATACATGAAATAGATAAGAATAAAAAGGGACATTAGGACAGGGACGGTACACTTATGGTGCACTTATGCACACCCCTTACAGACCTCTTAGGAATGGGGTGAGGTCAACAGTAGACAGTCTAAGGTTAAAGTTGTGGGGGTTTGGGGAAGAGACCACAGAGTCAGGTAGTGCATTCCAGGCATTGACCACTCTGTTGCTGAAGTCAAATTTTCTGCAATCGAATTTGGAGTGGTTTACCTTAAATTTGTATCTATTGTGTGCTCGTGTATTGTTGTGGTTGAAGCTGAAGTAGTCATTGACAGGTAGGACATTGTAGCAGATAATTTTATGTGCTACGCTTAGGTCAGACCGAAGGCGGCGTAGTTCTAAATTGTCTAAGCCCAAAATTTCAAGTCTGGTGGCATAAGGTATTCTATTGAGAGCAGAGGAGTAGAGGACTCTTCTCGTGAAATATCTCTGAAATATCAATTGTATTAATGTCTGATATGCTGTGTGGGTTCCAGACAGATGAGCTGTATTCGAGAATTGGTCTAGCAAATGTTTTGTATGCTCTAGTTAGTAGTGCAATATTACCAGAGAAGAAGCTACACAAGATTAGGTTAACAACTCTTAATGCCTTTTTGGCAATGTTATTAAAGTGGGCTCTGGCACTTACATCTTTAGAAATGAGTACTCCTAAGTCCTTGACAGAGTGAGGGTCGTCTACATGGTCATGTCCATCTAGCTTGTATTTTATGTTCTGATTTATTTTGCCAATGTGTAAGACAGAGCATTTGTTAGATGAGATTTGAAGTTGCCACTTGTTTGACCAATCTGACACATAGTCAAGGTCTTTTTGAAGTGTAGCAGCATTGTCGGTGGTGTTGAATAGTTTTACATCATCAGCGAAGAGAACGCAGTTGCTTTTAATACGATCGCAAAGGTCATTTATGTAAAGTATAAAGAGTGTTGGTCCTAAAACGCTGCCTTGGGGAACACTGCTATTAACAGGTACAGGATTTGATAGGGCACTTCCTATTTTGACCACTTGTTGCCTGTTAGACAGGAAAGCAACTATCCATTTATGCAGGAGTCCAGAAATGCCATAAGATTTTAATTTTAGAAGTAGTTTGTCGTGTACCACTGAATCAAAGGCTTTACAGAAGTCTATGTAGATTGCATCTATTGCTTTGCCCTGATCGAGATGTGTAGTCCATATGTTTTTGCAGTGTAGTAGTTGCAGATTAGAGGACAAATTTTTCCTGAATCCAAATTGTTTGTTGGAGAGTAGGTTTTTTGTCTCTAGGTGGAGGGAAATGGAAACATAAAGAGATTGGTCTGTAATTTTCAACTAGGCTGGGGTCTCCCTTTTTGAAATTAGGGATGACCGTGGTTTATGACCATTGGTTGGGCAAGGAGCTGGTACTGAAAGATTTTTCAAAGATTATGCTTAGAGGTTCTGCTATTGCAGTGGAAAGCTTTTTAAAGAAGTAGGCACATAGTCCATCAGGTCCAATAGATAGGGATGGTTTTAGACTGCATAGTGCTTTTTCAACGTTGTCTTCTGTAAAATCTATATGTATTAGATCATTGTAATCGTTGTAATTATTTGTGGTACGACTTGGAAATATTGGGTTAGTGCTGTTGCTGTTTACAAAACTGAGCTGAAGAATGTGTTAAAGAGGTTGGCTTTAACAGTTTCATCATTACAGTCTTTATCGTTTGGTCCTTTTAGAGGTGGGATGGATCTCGAGTCTTTAAGTTTGTTGTTTACAAAATTATAGAAGGAACAGGTGGATTTTGTACGCAGAAGATTTTCCTCTTGTTTGATGTGATAATTGGTGCATTCAGTCTTTATCTGGTGGCCTAAGTTTTTGTAGCGGCTTTTAAAGTTAGCTACGTAGTTAGTTTTGTTTTTTCACCAAAGAGATTTTTTTTTGAATTGGAACTTCCTTATTTTATGGGTAATTTGTTTTTTTCTGGTTTTGGGGGTTATTAGTGGTACGTATAGTTTAATGATTCTGTTGACTTCGAGCAAAAAATGTTATAATGCACTTCAGCAGTATTACAGCCAGTGAATAGAAATTTCCAATCAAGAGATAAGAGTTCATTGTCTATGAGAACATAGTTGGCTTTTTTGAAATTATAACTGGGGATCCCATCATTATGATGATTTTTGTGAGGATGTACGTTGAGACAAAAGTCAATCATGCTGTGGTCACTGTTGGAAAAGGGTTCTTTTATTTGTAGTCCATAAATTGAGTTTAAACTGTTGCAGAAGATGAGATCAAGGTAGTTGTTGAGTCTAGTGTTGTTAGTTACTAGTTGATCAAGTCCCAGATTAGTTACAGCATTGTACATGGTTGCATGTATGGGTTCAGTTGTAGATTCGTTTAGGGTCCAATTAATAAGAGGTAGATTGTTGCTCTGGATCTGGGTGCTGCAGGATCTGTTCCTGGGCAAAGAGTCTTTTTAACTTCTCAAAGGCTTTTTGACAGTCCATTGTCCAAGCGAGTGGCTGGGTTGATTTCTGCTTCATCAGAGGAGACCCCATTTTCAACAGTTCTGTTAGGGGCAGGGCGACCTCCACAAAAGCCGGGATAAATTGTCTGTAAAAGTTGGCAAATGCCTGGAAGCTTTTGAAGTTGTCTGCGAGTGTGTGGGGGTTGCCAGTCAAGCACTGCCTTTACTTTTCCTGGATCCATTTCTATTCCTCCGCTGGATATTCGGTAGCCTAGGTAATCTAGGGAGGTTTTGTGGAATTCACACTTGGACAGTTTTGTGTAAAGCTTGGCGGCAAGGAGTTTTTTCAGTACCTGCTGTACTAGCTTTACATGTTCTTCAAGGGTTTCACTGAATATGAGAATGTCGTCTAGGTAAACAAGGACCCCTTGGTATAGGTGCTCATGCAGCACTTCATTGATTAGCTGCATGAATACTGCAGGGGCTCCTTGAAAGCCCCAAGGACGCGAAAACAGATACAAAGCTTCTTGGGATTTGCAAACTTTTACCGTCAGCACATCCCGTCCTTTGCTCGCGTGGCTCTTCCATTAACGGATCTATTGAGGACCAAACAATTAGTCCAAAAGCCACATCCAGGTCAACCGGTACAGTGGACAGTGGCTTGTCAACAAGCGTTTGAACACCTGAAGGAGCTGTTTGCACGAGAACCGATATTAAAACATCCAGTCTCCACCAAGCCATTTGTGCTGCAGGCGGACGTCAGCAATGTAGCGGTGGCGGTGGTTCTCTTGCAAGCAAATGAGGAAGGAAAGCTGCAACTGTGTGCATATACCTCCCGTAAGTTGAATGAAACCGAATGCAAATGGGCCGTATGGGAAAAGGAGGCCTTTGTGGTTTGGTGGGCCTTGCTGACATGGAGATACCTTTTGGAGGGGGGTGGCTTACCATTCGAGGTCTGGATGGACCATAAAAACCTGGAGGCTCTCCAAACCCCGCGTAAGCTCTCACCTAAGCAAGTCAGATGGGCATTATATTTCAGACGCTTTAACTTTAGGCTGAAATATATCCCTGGTGGGAGGAATTTCCTGGCAGATGCCTTGTCCCAAATGCCACAACATGCCAGTGACTGTGAGGAAGTAGTACAGGCCATAATCCCAGCTTTGTCACCTGAGGGCAATATAACAAACCAGACGGGGGCCACTGCTCATTCAAAACCCCATAAAACTGAGATAACCAGAAATATTCAGACAGCCCTTCTGACAGACAAGTGGTTCCAGGCCAATCAAAACACCCTTAGTCGGAGGGCCAGATTGGCCTGGAAAGGCTCCAAGATCTATGTACCGAAAGCCCTGCGGATGGAGGTGCTGCGACAGTCTAATGATGTCCGAGCGGCCGGCCACTTCGGTTTTCTCAAAACGTTACATTTGACCAACCGTCAGTTCTGGTGGCCCGGGCTCAAGGACATAGAAGAATATGTGTGCAGTTGCGTGACCTGTGTTGTGGTCTGCCAGCAGCCTGTGGAGCTGGCAGCGGAGTCGGACAGTGATGAGGCTGAAGAAGAACATGGGCCAGTCCTGGAGGCTGGGGAAGGCCCAGATGAGGGCTTTGCATCAGAGGCAGAGATAGGGCCAGGGCCATTGGGGAGTGATGCGCGGACTTCAGAGCCTCCAGAGGCTGACAGTAGAGAGGCAGAGGAACAGGAGGAGCCTGTTCCTAGTGCACATATGAGAAGAGCTGCCAGAAGGCAGGAGCAGCTAAAGCAGAGAGGATGACTCAGGAGTAGGGCCAAGAGATGATTGGCCCCTCCCATAAGGCTTAAAAGACCAGCAACGGCTCTTGGGCTCTTTGCTGGAAAACAACCGTTGAGAGATTTGCTTCGTGCTTGGATGTATTTCTTTCTTGTCAGCGTCTTCTGTTCCTGAACTGTTGCCAAGAAAAGCCTTTGGCAGTTTGCCTAATTATCCCAAGGTCAGAGATAAACTGAAGAATGGTGTTTTGAGGACTTTGCTTTCATTTAATTTGGAATACGCTAAGAATGAGTTAATTCTCAGCTGTTTTAATAAAATCTGGGTTTTTTTGGAACTGTTTTGCATTTAATATTAACTACGTGGGCCTGGGTCACAACAACCTGTGCCACAATGAAGAAACAGCCTGGTAAACCTGCCAGCCGCCTACAAACCATGGCATCTCCTCTTAGGCCATGGGAGGCGATAGCCATGGACTTCATTGTGGACTTACCAACCAGTCAGGGAAACATGGTAATCAATGGAGGAGGTGAAAGAACCAATGCCATAGTGGAGCAATACATCCGGTGCTACGTTAAACACCAGCAAACGGACTGGGTGGACTTACTACCATTCACGGAGGTGGCATATAAAAACACTGTCCATAGTAGCACCGAATTCACTCCCTTCCAAATAGCCACCGGGACTGAGTTTGTACCTATACCTGAGTGTCCCCAACAGAGGCCCGAGGGTTTAGAATTACAAGAATGGGTATCACGTATGCAACATGTGTGGGAGAACGTTAGAGAAGCCTTGCAGAAAGTGAGGGAAAAATACAAATCCCAAGCCAACAAAAAGAGATGACCACAGACCCCCTTTTATGTGGGCCAAAAAGTATACCTCTCCACCAAATACCTGAGTCTGACAGTACCCTGCAAAAAACTAGCACCCAAATACATCAGTCCGTTTCCAATCGAAAAAATCATAAACCCTGTTGCTGTTAGGCTAAAGCTCCCACCTTTATTGGGAAGAACACATCCAGTAGCCTGCTAGGTCCACTCAGGACATCTATGTTATGGGGAACCCCTCCTCCTCCACCTCCCCCTGTTGACGTAGGTGGAACCCGTCATTATGAGATGGAAGAAATCCTAGATGCTCATTTGCACCGGGGCCGTCTGCAATACCTTGTCCTATGGAAGGGGTACCCACTGGCGGAGACATCCTGGGTACCCATCTAGGACGTTAACACGAAGCGGTTACTTACTAGGTTCCACTGGAAATTGGAATACCAATACCAGACCAAACCGGGGGGGGGGGGGAGTACACCACAACCAACCTAACTGTGTATGTCTTCCAGATGCCATCAACATGGTAAGGGGGGCCACATGTCAGCCCCACTGTGCCACGCCTCATGGCTTGGGGCTGTAATTCAGGCAGGACCGGGGAGCTGACCTGGTGATGCTCAGAAGTATGCCTGGTCGCCCAGCCTAGGTGTCAGAAGCCTGTTGCCACCGCTGTGATCGCCACCAAAGCCTGCACCGCTGCTGCACAACTGAGAGGCAGGCCCCAGAAACAGCTGATGTTCGGGGCCTCGCCTGCGCAGAGCCAAGCCAAGCCAAGCCTCGGCTGGTCTAACGAGCTGAGAGGAAAAGTGGAGTTAAAGCAGGCTAGGTTTGGTGTAGGTTGGCTTGCTTGGTCAGATGTGGGTTAACCGTAGAAGAAACATGAGATGGGGGTGGGGCCAAGGGGTGGAGTCACGGGTGGAACACAGGAGCCTTTAAAACGGTGGTGGGGAGCACTGCGTGAAAGTGCTGACAATATCTCACTTTGAAAGTTGGTGATTGTTGGAACGTGCCAGAGGGCCTGATAAAGATCTCTACAACTAGGAACCCAGTTGCCTGGAGTCTTATTTCAAAGCGCCATTCCAGAACCTGACAGGCACTTTTAATTTTAGATATTTTGTTGAGAGATATACCCAGCTTCCCACCTGGAACAGCTTGTGGGAAGCCCGTTTTTTGTTGGCCTGAGCCTTATGGGTCTTGGCCGCTTTCTTTAGCGCCGCCTTCACAATGCTCCATGCTCTCTGTATCGTCCCCATCCACTCGTTTGAACTACTAGGGGCAGGAGGGTTCTGGGGGCACTCAGGAATGGCCATGAACTCCACCCCATTAACCACCCAGAACGGGGTAAAACCAGTACTGCTGTGCACTGTGTTATTGTATGCCACCACTGCAAACGGGAGTTCTGCCAAGTTGGTTTGCTGATAGGTGACGTAACACCTAAGATACTTTTCCACCATGGCATTTGTTCTTTCTACCGTGCCATTTGTGCTAGGGTGGACCACCAAGCTAAGGCCTTGGGAGTGTTCTGTCCCCGTCTCCCACACGCACACACACAGCCAGCCAAGGGTTAAATAACTTTTCAAACACCCAATTGTTAGTTATCAGAAACTTGGCAGCAATGCAGTAGCTGCCTGCCAAGAGCTTTTACTCCAAGAAGGAGGGGTTGTTCCTCCACCAGATAACACAAAAATACAAACAGTTTGAATCAGTCCAGTAAAATAAACCCACAGCAAATTAGGCGTTGTTTTTCCAGAACTGCAAAGTGACTCGCCAGAAGTTTAGCTTTGTCCGTCACAGAGTCAGAATGGCCACCACCCTCCCTTATATAGCCTGTGGGGTGTGGTCCAGTGACTCAGCTTAATCTCTGGCACGCCTCCTCTTCTGCTGCGTACGTTTGTCTCGCCGACGGTGGCATGGATCCAGCCACAACTTATCTCCGTCGTCGCTATCCAACTGATCGGAGACACCTGGCTCCTGGCCAATCTCTTCTCCTTCAGCAGACACCTGAGGCATTGCCAGAGAGGAGGGTCCTGGAGAGGGAGGCCTGGCCGACTCCTCTCCTTCATGTTCGGAACCTTCCTCCTCCGATAAGAGGGGCTCGGGGGTCGGAGCCACAACAGGGAGGAACCGATCAGGTGAACAAACTCCTGCCAAAACTTTTCAGTGAACTGCACCCCCCGGTCCAAGATGATCCACCATGGAACCCCATGGAGGCGGTAGACATGTAGAATAAACAGTTTAGCCAAACTTCGCGCCGAGGGCAAGCCAGCGCATGGCACGAAATGGGCCTGTTTGGAGAAAAGGTCAACGATTATCCATATCACAGTGTGCCCGTTGCTCTTGGGCAATTCCATGATGAAGTCCATGGCTATGTCTTCCCATAGCTGAGTGGGGTCAGCCACGGACTGCAAGAGACTGAGAGGTTTCTTTGACCGTGGTTTTCATGTTGCACAGACCGGACAGCTTTTTACGTAGTCCTCTATCTCTGACTTCATCCGAGGCCACCAGAATTAGCGCTTGGTGAGGTGTAGGGTTTTGAGGAATCCGAAATGGACGGCCTACTTGATGTCATGGCACTGCCGAAGAACCCGCAACCTCAGGGTAGGCGGTACGTATAATTTGCTGCCCTTCCATGCGAAACCGTGCCATTGAGTGAGTAGTTGTCGGTTCTCCCGGAGCCATGGATTGGTTAGCAACTCGGCCTGTAGATCATGTGTCCACCCGTCCATTGGCTCTTTAGCTGTTACTTGTGCCACTTGTTGGGGAGAGGGGGGTATGATGGTGTGGACGACCTCTTCCCTGCAGTTGTTATATTGGGGCATTTGTGACAGGGTGTCCGCCAGGAAGTTCCTGCCAGCCAGAATGTACCTCAGGGTAAACTGGAACCATTGGAAATACTGTGCCCACCGGACCTGCTTCAGGGACAATCAATGTGGGGTTTGAAGAGCTTCGAGGTTCTTGTCAGGGTGGCATTCAAACCCTGTTCCCCTCCTGGGGTAATTGCACTTAATTAGAGGTGGATCATGGCCTTTCTCTTGAAGCATACTCGATAAGCTTGATAAGCAAAATAAGCCCGAGATATATTCTAAGAAACTCATTTTATTATAAAGAAAATAAAAAAAACATCTTACTGGCTAATTAGTTACATTTTGGCAGCGTTCCTGCTGGACCTCTTGGCAGGAGAACAAAAAAAGATTAGAAAAAGAGTTAGGAATGTTGACATGCGCAGTTAGCTTAGAGATAAGAATTCTGAGCATCTACGGTAAGTGTTATAGTTCAAAAAAAAGCACAGCTGGCAAATTAAAAAACGCAGTGACAATCCCCTTCTTTGCCAGTTGAGCGGACATCAGGTACATCATCAAATAAGGCACATCTTCTTACGCAGATACTCGTGTTGAGCTGCTGGGAGCGGTTTGTTGAGCATGTCAGCAATCTGATCATGTGTAGATACATACTGCAATTTAACAAAACCTTGTTTCACCAATTGTTTTATGTTTTGATAACGGATGTCAATGTGTCTGGACCTAGAACCTGTGAAATGTGATTCAGAAATATAAACCACCGATTCATTGTCTTCCATCACGGTGATTGGTCGAATCGGACGTGTCCAGATATCTGTGACCAAAGCATCAAACCAAGTTAGAGAATTACATGCATCTGAAGCACAAGCATATTCAGCTTCAGTAGATGAACAAGAAACAAAATTCTGTTTACACGCTTGCCAGTAAACAGGACATCCATTCAAGAACATCATATAACCTGAAGTACTTTTACGTGTTTTCTTATCACTCGCCCAATCAGAATCTGCATAACAACATAATTCTGCATAATCAGTATGTGTTGGTTCTAACAATAACTTCATGTGTTTAGTGTGCTTTAGGTATTTCAATAATTTCTTAATGCAAGTCCAATGAAACTGTTTTGCCTTACCTATGTGTCGAGACAAAAGATTAACACTAAGTGCAATGTCGGGTCTGGTCCAACTACTAATGTACAACAGTGACCCAATGACTGAACGATAAAGTGTTTGATCCTCAAACTCAGGACTTGCTTCATGTGTCAAGTTGTGAAAATCTGTTTGCATGGGTGTCTTTTTTTTAAAATTTGATTTATATGCCGCCCTTCTCCGGAGACTCAGGGCAGCTTACAATGCGTTAAGCAATAGCCTTCATACTTTTGTATATTTTATACAAAGTCAGCTTATTGCCCCCACAAACTGGGTCCTCAATTTACCTACCTTAGAAAGGATGGAAGGCTGAGTCAACCTTGAGCCTTGGTGAGATTCGAACCTGCAATAATTGCAGGCAGCTGATGTTAATAACAGGGCTTTAGACCACTGTACTATCCAAGGCTCTTTGTTGTGTTAGCATCCTTCATGTTGCAATGATGCAAAATTTGCTCAATTTTATCTTCTTGTGAAAGACTAAACCCCTTCTGTGTTTTGTCAATCTGAACACCTAAATAAGTGCTAACATGACCTAAAGATTTCAATGTGAAGTATCTCTGCAAAACTTTGGCAAAACTTTCACTCATCTGCTTATTTGGACCAATATAAACAATGTCATCAACATAAACAAGAACTATCTCATATGCATTGTTAGATCTTTTTGTGAACACGCACTCATCAGTTTCGGACTTAATAAAGCCCATTGAATTTAGTTTGTCAGTAAGACATAAGTACCACATTAAACCAGACTGTTTCAGACCATAAAGACTTTTTTGTAGAAACCAGGTATCCCCTTCTTGCTGTTGGAACCCTGGAGGACCTCTCACGTAGATCTCTTCATCTAGGTCAGCATGTAGATAAGCCGTGTCCACATCGAACTGGAAAACTTCTAAACCAAGAATAGTTGCAGTTGCTAAAGCAATTTTTACACTTTCAGTTCGGACTGTCGGTGAGTAGGTATTTGTGTAGTCCTCAGGATAACGTTGAGCGAAACCCTGAGCTACAAGTCTGGCCTTGTACAATGACTCACCATTTGGATTCTTTTTGATTCTGTAGACCCATCGAGTGCCAATGACCCTTTTGTTTGCTGGAGGTTTTGCAGGAGTAAACACCTTAAGTTTCTTTAGACTGTCCATTTCAACCTGCATTGCATCATACCACTTTGCTTGCTCTGAATCAGGAAGATGCTTGATTTGTGTGAACGTATCAGGTGGAAGTGTAACATTGGAAATCAAAGGCAAGGGTGCTTTTGTCAGTTGCCACGAAAATCGTTGTGGAGGGATTCCTTTTGTGGCCCTCTTGGAACGTCTCGGAACAATAGTCCATTCTTCTTCTGCTTGGTCCTCGTCCTCACATTCATCGCTAGCGTCAGCATCCGCGGTTTGTGAAGACGGAACATCAGGTGGAGAAGAACTTGTGGATGGAACTTTCGCCTGTGAATCTTGGCCATCAGGCTGTGTGGCATCAACAACATCATCTCTAGGAAAATAAACTCCAGGATCATTGGAATGAATCCTGGACCAGTCAACATCTTCCTCAAAATTAGCAGATTGGGAAATCACAATTACATGTCTGGAGTCAATAAATTTGCTCCATTTTGAGTTATCATCAATACCCATAAATCTCAGTCTCTTTGCTACTGGACCTCCTTTTCTTCTTTGAGCTAAGAGAATGTTCACCATAGCATATGAACCAAAAATATAGAGGTTTTTGAGATCGGGCTTGTACCCATAGATCATGAAGAAAGGAGTCTGATTTATTACAGTGCTCCAAGTACGGTTGACAATATAATTTGCATATTTGATAGCTTCACCCCAGTATGGCATACTAAGGTTGGCGTCTTCTAGGAGACAATGCATCATGGTTTGCAGGACCCCTTGTCGTCGTTCTATGACTCCGTTATGAGCCGGCGTGTAAGGAGCTTAAGTCTGTTGAATAATTCCATTCTTACGCATCCAGTCCTGGAAACGCTGAGACATGAATTCAGCACCACGGTCACTCTGGATTCTGGCGATGCGAACTTGGTGTTGGGTAGAAACAAGGGCTGCAAAGTCTTTAAAGATCTGAAAGGTCTCAGATTTTTCTTTCATAGGATATACATATCCATATCTAGAGTAATTATCAACAATTGTTAGAAAATATTTCCTACCACCAAGTGTTGGCGGAAAAGGACCAACTATGTCAGTGTGTACCAAATCAAAAATGTGTGTTGACAGGCGTGTAGCGTGTTTGGGAATGGCTGCTGCTTTGGATTTGGCCTTCTTGCAGACAGCACAATCCAAAAACACCTTACACCCCTTTAGATCCAAACCTTTTGCAAACTCCGGCATTTTCCTAAGAACACGGAAACTGGCATGCCCCAACCTTCTATGTCACTTATGGATACACCTGTAATGCAAAGGTTTATCAGTTAGTGAATTTTCAACATTGACAGTTTTATGAGGAACCTCAGGCTTGCTCTGAGCAACCTGTTTCCTAATTTTCTTTTTGTTGGCTTTAGGAGCCTTTGGAGTAGCAACAGGATCTCTCTCTAGAACATCTCTCTCTGGGCCTGCGCTCTCCTTCTTTGGAGTTTGTATACTTGCCTGTGTTTGCGATTTTGGCTTTGGCTTTAAGTAATAAACACCACCAATCAACATAGTTTCAGCAACAATATCTCAATTTTTAACTATGTAACTTGCTTTTTCGAGGTGGTGAACCTGGAACTTTAAAACTCTAGATAAGTGAGCCTGACTAAGCAAACTGCTATTTGCTGTTGGTATGTAATAAACATCACGGATGAATGCATCGAGCTCTTCAACATAAACAGTTCCTTTTCCTTTGACCTGACAAGGATGATTGGAAAAAGAATAAAGTTCACGTAGTTCAGGTTCAGGCTCGTGCATCTCTGTGAAAAGTTCCTTTCTGTAGGTAACATGCAATGCTGCACCACTGTCCAAAGTCCACAAAAGCCATCTGTCATACTCTGGATGAGGTTGTGGATCGTTGGTTAAAGCCAATGTGGCAAGTGGAGCTTGTGGATCACGCCTTGGACCACGACGACCTTGTCTTCCGCCTCTGCCTCTGCCTCTGGAGTCTGTTCCTCTGGGCTGGTACGAGACGGGAGCTGGAACTCGTTGGGGGACAATCCTGGGTGGCATGTCCCACACGATTGCAGATGTTGGCATCCTTGGAACGTAGGCCCTTCCTCTGAAGGGACGCCTCGCTGGAGCTCTTGCTGTGGGTGGTCCTCTCAAATGTGGTGTGGCTAGCATGAGTGCTTCTTCTGCAGTTAAAAGTCTACATACATAGTCCACTGTGCGTTGAGCAATAGGCACTTGGTTAATCTTTGTAATGGCATCTTTCCATTCATAATTCAATGAGTTAATGATAATGCTGATCATTTGAATATCATCAATAAGATAGCTTCTTTCTCTCAATTCTCTTCTCATTCCTTTCAGTTTGGTTAAATGTCCTCCAATTTGTTCACCAGGTTTCAATCTCGAACCATGGAACTCAGACATGAGCAAACATGAAGATTCAATTGAAACAGGCCTGTAGCAATTTTCCAATTGGACCCAAATTTGTTGGGCTGTTGCATCAGGCGGAAAAGTAACCTGCAGTTCAGTATCCATGGACATCAACAATGTTGTGCAAGCTTTAGTCTCTAAGTCTCTTATTGCAGGAGTACATGGCTGGGCAGGAGGATTAAAAACCATACAGTGGGTGCCTTCTCTGCAAAGCAATAGTGTAACCTCACTGACCCAGGCTTTATAATTCTGTCCTGACATCTTTAATTTTGATTCACCAGCCAGTGGAGCAATAGAAGCTGCCTGTTGTGGAATATGCATTTGATATGTTGGCTGTGCCGGCTGTGCCGGTAAAAATACTTGCTGTGGACCAAAAAATGGCCTTGCTTGTGCCACTGGAGGTGGACCAGGAGCTGGTCCTGGTTGCATGGCTGGAGACACATGTGCAGGCACTTGAAAATGTGGCTGCTGTTACATTTGAGCTGCAATATTAGCATGGCCTGCTGGAGGCGCAGTCATTTGCCTTTGCTGCATTAAGTATTGTTGTGCCCCATCTAAAAAGACACTAGCACCACCAGGGGGTGCTGAAGATTGGGCCTGTGGAGACACTTGTTGCATTGCAGTCTGAACATCTGAGTGAATTAAGGACATATTTGATAAAGTCCAATTCAATACTTGTAAATGTTCCTGCAATCTGCCATGCATATCAGCTCTCTCTAGTAAATTACTTTCACCGGCGGATGGTGCTGCAGCTTTAGTTTCAGGCTGCTCAGTTAATCTTTCTGCCTGCGTGGCATGTGTAATCTGAGAATGTGACAAATGTGACGTGAGTACAGCTCTCTGTTCTGATTTGCCTGACACAATATCCTCTTGAGGGTGTGGCTTAGGCTCTGAAGAAGAAGCTAATATGGCGGAGTCAGGGATTTGGAGAACAATAGACTCTCTCTTATCTGGCTCAAGCATAGATAAGGCCATTTCTGCCTGGGATAGCTCATGTTCATAAAATTGTATTTGATCACGATAACTTTTAATAGCTTGCTCAGAGCTTTGAGGAGAATAACAAATCTTTTCTCTCTCTGTGTGGGAGGAAAAATGCTCCGCGGTTTGTGAAAACTTTGGCCTTGCACCAAGCATTTCAAATCTTTGGGCTTCTGCAGGAATTTTTTGTGAAAATGCATAATCAGAAGGGGATATCACTGACCTCAGTCGTTCGTCGCCTTCAAAAGCAGCTTTTCTATCTTCTTCTCCTCCCTGAAGCCTCTACAAGAGCATTTGATCAGTTTCTCCTCCCATGGCTCCTTCTAATCGGGTTGCCGAAGCAAGCGGCCAAAAACTTGAAAGCCTCCTTTCTATCTCTTCTTCGTCAGAGAAGTATAGATCACTTGTAGAGAAAGCTCTGAGTTTCATTTTTCCCTTTTTCTTTTTTTTTTTGGCATATTTACGATAATTAATTAGCGTTCCGCAGTCGTAACTAATCATCTGTCTAATGCTTATCAGTTAAAGTAACAAGCAAGGAAAAAGCCATAATTCGAACCGTCCTTCTGCTGCCACATGTCAGGGTGGCATTCAAACCCTGTTCCCCTCCTGGGGTAATTGCACTTAATTAGAGGTGGATCGTGGCCTTTCTCTTGAAGCATACTCGATAAGCTTGATAAGCAAAATAAGCCCGAGATATATTCTAAGAAACTCATTTTATTATAAAGAAAATAAAAAAACATCTTACTGGCTAATTAGTTACATTTTGGCAGCGTTCCTGCCGGACCTCTTGGCAGGAGAACAAAAAAAGATTAGAAAAAGAGTTAGGAATGTTGACATGTGCAGTTAGCTTAGAGATAAGAATTCTGAGCATCTACGGTAAGTGTTATAGTTCAAAAAAAAGCACAGCTGGCAAATTAAAAAACGCAGTGAAAGTTCTTGTGGTCCATCCACACCTTGAATGGCTCCTCAGCCCCTCCAAGAGGTGCTGCCAGCAAGTACCTCCTTATCCCAGATTGCCCAGCCCCGTTCTGTGTCAGTGAGCTTGTGGGAGGTATACGTGCAAGGTTGCATCTGGCCTTGCTCATTCAACTGCAACAGGACAGCACCAATGGGCACGTCACTGGCTTCAGCCTGTATGACAAACAGCCATCCAAGGTCTGGGTGTTTCAGGATGGGCTCCCTGGCAAACAGTGCCTTTAACACTTCGAAGGCCCGCTGGCAGTCCATCGTCCACTGGAGGGGCTGGCCAGGACAGGGCTTAGTTGTCGTCTGCTTTGTTTTTAGGAGGTTGGTCAATGGCAATGCCACCCTGGCAAACAACAGGATAAACTGCTGATAGAAATTAGCGAAGCCGAGGAAGCTTTGCAATTGTCTGCGTGTTTTTGGTGACTGCCACTCCAGCACGGCCTGGACTTTGTGTGGATCCATTTCCACCCCTGTGTTGGATATGTGGTAGCCCAAATAGTCCAGGTGGGTCTGGTGGAATTCGCATTTGGAGAGTTTCACATATAAATTCGCCACCAACAGTTTCCTCAACACTTGCCGCACCAGTTGGGTGTGCTCCTCCATGGTGGTGGTATAGATAAGGATGTCATCTAGGTACACCAGGACCCCTCGGTACAGGTGATCATGCAACACGTAGTTAATCAGCTGCATGAACACAGCCAGGGCCTCCTGGAGACCGAACGGCATCACCTGAAACTGGCAGCTCCCCAAAGGACAGTTGAACGCCATCTTCCACTCATCCCCTGGTTTAATGCGGACCCAGTATTAGGCGTCCCACAGATCCAACTTGGTGAAAAACCAACCCTTCGCTAAGTGGGCAAGCATGTCTTTCATGAGAGGAAAGGGGTACATATTCTCCACACAAAACCCATTGTTCCCTTGGAAATCAACGCACAAGCACAGGGTCCCATCCTTCTTCTTCCTGAAGAGCACGGGAGCTGCAATCTGTGAGCGAGCCGGTTGGATGAACCCCCTAGCCAAGTTCTTGTTGATGTAATGTCGCAGCTCCCTCATCTCCTTTGGCATCATCAAATACATCTTTGGCTTGGGTAGTTTGGCTCCAGGGATAATCTCGATGGCACAATTGTTGGGGTGGTGGGGTGGTAGTATCTCACACTCCTTCTCACTAAAGACCTCTGCCAGGTCTGCATAGACCTGGGGGAAGGAGGAACGACCCGGCCCCGGAGCTCCATCGGGACTCCCCTCCAGTCCACTCTTGGCCTGTCCCTGAGCTTGCTCTTGCGGAGGAGGTCTGGGTCTGACACCTATCCTCAACTTCCTATACCCACCTTCCCACCATATCGTGGGGCCCCACTTATCTAACGAGGCCAATCTCAGGATGACGGACTCGGTCATCGTTGCCACCACGATGAACCAAATGACCTTCCAATGCTCCCCCATCTCTAGCCATACCGGCTCTGTGATGTGGGTCGCTGGGGCCCCACCCAGCAATGAGCCATCAACCTGCTCAAATCTAACAGGTTTGGCCATTGTTGTGGCCCGCCAGCAGCTAGCAGAACTGGCAGCAAACTCGGACAATGAAGAGATTAGGGAGAAACTTGGGCCAGTCCTGGAGTCTGGGGAAGGCTCTGATGGATGCTCTGCGTCAGAAGCAGAGATAGAGCCAGGGCCGTCCAACATTTCTCAGCTGCCTTCAGAATCAGAGATAAGTGGGGAAGAAGAACAGCTGGGGCCTGTTCCAGATGTACATATGCGCAGAGCTGTCAGGAAAGGAGAACAACTGAGGAACAGGAGCCGACTCGGGAAGAAAGGCACATGTGGATGCTGAATGGCCCCTCCCTATATAACACATGTGGGGTGATGTGCTGGGTCAGAAGGAAGGTGTCGATTCTTTCCTGCCAGTCTCCCGGTGCCATCTTGGCGAGGGCCTCTTTGGTGGACCTCACCATTGGTTCTGCTTGCCCATTTCCGGCTGGCCTGTACGGTGCGGATAGGGCATGCCGAATGCCCAGGTTGGCCAGGAACTCCTCCATGGGCTTGGAGGTCAGCTGGGGCCCGTTGTCAGAGACCAACACGTCGGGCAGCCCGTGGGTGGCGAACAGGCGCCGTAGGGCCTTGATGGTGGCTTGCGTTGTGGTGGATGCCATGGGGATGACCTCTAGCCATTTCGAGAAGGCATCTACTACTATTAAGAGGTATCTCCCTTGCATCGGGCCCGCGAAGTCTATGTGAACCCTTGCCCAGGGGCTGCTGGGTGCCTCCCACTCTGATGATTGTGCTTGGGCTGGGGCAGGTCTTACCTCCTGGCAAGGGTCACATCTGGCCACCCACTCCTCAATGTCCTTATCAATGGCTGGCCACCACACGTAACTTCTGGCCAACGCCTTCATCCGCACTATGCCAGGGTGTCCATCGTGAAGCGTAGCAAGTGTCTTTTTCCTCAGCGTGGTCGGAGTCAGCACCCGGTCTCCCCATAGCAAAACGCCTTTCATTGTGGACAGCTCCTGTTGCTTCCGCGCGAAGGGGCTGTATTCGTCTGCTGCTGTTTCGGTGGGCCAGCCTCGCAGGACCCAGGATAGGACTTTTTTGAGTACTGGGTCCTTCTGGGTGTGGGCTGCCACGTCGGCTGATGTCACTGGGCAGTCTTTGTCCGTGTCAATGTGGAGCAGACTGGTGGTTGGTGCGGGGTCTTCCACTGGTTCCACGGATGGGCACCGGCTTAATCCGTCAGCATTCCCAATGGATGCGCCTGGTTTGTGGATTAACCGGTAGTCATATCCGGCTAGGAATATCGCCCAGCGGGTCATCCTGGGCGACATGTACACTGGGGTAGGTTTGTCCCCTGCCAATAGTCCCAACAACGGCTTATGATCCGTTACTACTGTGAAAGTTCTGCCGTACAGGTATTCGTGGAAGCGTTTGGTGCCTGCCACGATGGCCAATGCCTCTTTGTCCAGCTGGCTATAGTTCCTCTCAGCACTGGACATTGTCTTCGAGAAATATGCAATGGGGGCTTCCTTCCCATTTGGCAGTTGGTGGCTGAGGACTGCCCCTATTCCATATGGTGATGCGTCGCAGGTTAGCAGAAGTGGTAGCGTCTCGTTATATTGTATTAGCACGCTGTCAGATGAGAGAAGACTCTTCACGGCCTTGAACGCTGTTTCCTCCTCTTTCTCCCATCTCCACGGAACCGCTTTCCCCAGCAGACGATGCAATGGCTCAGCAGCTGTTGCCTTCTGTTTGAGAAATGCGCTGTAAAAATTCAGCAATCCCAAGAAGGCCTGAAGCTCCGTTTTATTTTGGGGGGCTGGAGCTTCCTGAATTGCTTTTATTTTTGATTTGGTGGGGTGGATGCCTGTGCCATCGATTAAGTAGCCCAGGAACTCGACCTCCTGTACCCCTATGATGCATTTATCCTTCCTTACTCTCAGACCCTTTTCCTTGAAGCGTTGCAATACCGTTTTTAGACACTCAAGCAATTGGGTCTTAGAGTGGCCAGAGATAAGTACATCGTCGAAGTAAGGCACCACCCCTGGAATGCCTTGGAGAAGGCGTTCCATCATTGATTGGAAAATGCCCGGGGCTGCGCTTACTCCAGATTGGAGTCGGTTGCACTTAAAAGCCCCTCTATGAGTGACAATGGTTTGAGCCTCTGCCGTTTTTTCGTCCACTGGCAGTTGCTGGTAAGCCTGGGCCAGGTCCAGTTTGGCAAATATGGAACCATCTCCTAGTGAGTGCAACAGATGTTGCACTACTGGGACCGGATATGCGCTCTGCTGGAGGGCACGGTTTATGGTAATTTTATAATCTGCGCATATCCTTATCGATCCATCAGGCTTCATGGGGGTCACTATGGGCGTCTCCCATGCCGCGTGATCGATTGGCTCCAGTATGCCTTGGGCTATCAGCTTATCTAGCTGAGCATCTACTTTGTGCCTCAAGGCAAACGGAACTCGGCGGGGCTTATGCCTAATTGGTGTAATCCCCTTATCTAAGTTTAAGGAAATAGGCTTCCCCACAAATTTCCCCAGCTTACCGTCGAAGACTTCCTGGAACTCTTCGAGGAGTGAGTCGAGTTCGTCCCTTCTAATTTGGTTGACCCCTTGAATTTTGAGTCCTAGCGGCTGGAACCATTCCATGCCCAGCAAGGTAGGGCGGCTGCGGTCGACGACAGTGATAGGGAGTTCCCCCTGGAACGCTCTGAAGGAAACGTTGATGGAGGTTCTGCCCAGTACCCCTATGGGGTTTCCCCCAAAATCAATCAGTCTGGAACGTAGTGGTTTGAGGTCTTTTTTCTGCATGCCTGGCTTCAGGCTCTTTAACCGTTTCCAGTCCATAATGGAGTAGATCAAGCCCGTATCTACCTCCATTGAACAGGGAGACCCCTCCACGTGCACAGTCACCAGACACTTGGAGGTGGACTCCTCCTCATCAGTGAAATGGATTGTTGTTTGATGTACCGCTCTTTTCCGGTTTCCGTTGTTTCCCCCTTGTCTGGGCTGGTACGAGGACCGTCTAGATGACCTCGCGTTGTCCTCCCGATTTTCTCTATTCCGGTATCCGTATGGCTCGGAATCTGGCTCAGCTGCTCTACAGGCCTCTGCAATGTGCCCCCTCTTGTTGCAGCGTCTGCACGTTGCATCCCTCCATCTGCATGTCGCTCTGGGGTGGTCCCCTTTGCAGCTGCCGCAACGCTCCCGTCGATCGGGATTTTTCGCGGTTTCTCGCCCGGGGGGTCTGGATATTTTGTGTACCTCCTCTTCTCCTTCTGACTCCGATCCGGCTGTGGAGTCTTCGGTTGAGGATGTTTGGGCTCTCCGGATTTTGTTAATGCCCTTAGCTCGGTGCATCGCAGCTGCGGCTTTCTCGGATGTTTCCGCGGCCGTGGCTTCTTCAATCACCTCTTTGAGCACCAGCTTCTTTTTGCCCAAGAACTTCTTCTGGAGGGCCCTGTCCCTCATGCCAAACACAATGCGGTCAGCAATAGCATTGTCCACATTGTCGAAGTCACAGCTGACCGCTAACTGGCGTAGGGAGGCCACAAATTCTTTGATTGTCTCACCTTCTTTCTGGAATTTCTGCTGGAACTTGAAGCGGTTAGCCACCGGTGTTTCTGTCGGCGCGTAGTGTTCCTGCAGGATGCGTTGCAGGTCGGTCCATGGTAGGTCCTCAATGTCCCGGGGGGAAACGAGGTTGATGGCCATCGCAAGAACCTCGGGGCCACAGTGCGCCAGGAACAATCCTCTCTGTCTTTCATCGTCGGCATTCCTGATGTTATTGCCTTTCAGGAATTGACGAAAGCGGATCATATAGTGAGTCCAGATCTCTCTTCCTGGCTGGAAGGGGGTCAGCGTCAGCAATGCGGATTCTGGGTTTGCCATTGGTGCAGACCTTCGGCGAGTGACTTCAGCTCAGAGTCGCTTCGCTTCTTCGAGGTAGCTTCGTGCTGTGCCGTTCGTGCTCGGTTCAGTCCTTCGTCGCCAGTGTAAGATCGGCGCAGGGAAAGCAAGACGCGACCAGCTCGGGTCTTTTCAGTAACTTTATTCAGCTCAGAACAAGACAAGAAACTGTGCTGCCGGAGCCCTTCTTATAGTGCTCCGGCAGGGTAGCTGTCCAATGACAGCTACTTGAATCTCCCGCCGGTGGATTTGCCAATCCCCGAGCGGATGCCCAAATAAGGACATAACAGAAACACTGTGATGGACTGAAGAGGTAGCAAGGCCCATAAATCCTGAAAGGCTTGGGGTTCACCTTCTTCAGTACCATTTCTATAGTTAAGTAAAACTATCTACACACTCTGATCCTCATTTTACATGAGGATAAATTTGTGAAGGGATCTGGGTTTATTGCTACTGCCACATCCAGTTTGGCCTTCAGGTCCCATAGGTCAACAATGGCGCTTTCAAACAAATCCTTAGGGCAGCCCCAGTGGTGAAATTCAATGTTTTTACTACCGGTTCTGTGGGTGTGGCTTGGTGGGCGTGGCAGGGGAAGGATACTGCAAAATCCCCATTCCCACCCCACTCCAGGGGAAGGATACTGCAAAATCTCCATTCCCACCCCACTCCAGGAGAAGGATACTACAAAATCTCCATTCCCTCCCCACTCCTGAGGGAAGGGTATTGCAAAATCTCCATTCCCACCCCACTCTGGGACCAGCCAGAGGTGGTATTTGCCGGTTCTCTGAACTACTCAAAATTTCTGCTACCAGTTCTCCGAATTGCTCAAAATTTCCACTACCAGTTCTCCAGAACCTGTTGGATTTCACCCCTGGGCAGCCCCCCTGATTCACTCAAAGGATCTATGGTGAGCAGCACATACGAAGCCTTCTTGCCTGTGGGAGATTTGGAAACAATTTGAGCCCTGAGAAACCAGAGAGAATAAAAAACGAAATACAAACAAAAGTGATGCACTTTTTGATGCTTCATGTACAAATGTGAAAACTAAGAAGCTCAAATGAGAGATGGTTATGGAAAGAATAAGGGTATGAGGAGGAAAGAAGGAACGGGGGGAAATCTTACATGGCCAAAGATTTCCTTCTCAGTTTTCTAGCCATTTATAACTCTTCCAGGATATCCCACCTTGTTCCTCTTTACACCTAATTTTCCATCTCCCCACCTCTCAAAATATCAATATAAATCACTCTTCAGAGAACGAAGCTCCCTTCTTGGTTTTTGTGCTTTAACTGTGTGATAAGTGTTAAGAAACCTCTGCATATATTTAAGTATGCATATATAAATACTTATATAAGAACTTATGGCAGGTGGACCAAGGCAGTCATAGAATGGATCCCACTTGCTAAAAAGCGTCCATGAAAAAGACCTAAAACAATATGAATTGACGACATCAGCAAGTATTGCAGGCCCAATTGACAAAAGAAAGCTCAGGACCATATAGGTTGGAAACATGCAGAAGAGGTTTTCATCCTGCAGTGGATAGACAATGGCTAAGATGATGATGATGATGAGTACTTACACACACTCATACAAATATCATCTTTCAGAATAAGCTGCAGTTCAACATTTGCCATAATGTCACTCCTGGAATGAATCCTGTCTCGGCTTGTCCTCCCAACCACTCTGGAAGCAAACAACAACCAGAAGAAAACAAAGCAGTTTGCAGCGTCTTTAATCAGGTTAAGCACAGCAACACAGGCAGGAGAAAGGCACAAGCCAGCATCAACGTTTAAAGTTAGCGCTACATGCAGCCGCTGTGTAGCGCTCTTTATACACTTAGTAACAAGCAATTTACCATTTGGCAATCAAACAGTTAACACCACAAACCCCTTCCCATTAGCTTGTTTGTCAGAAGGACGCGCTCCTGTTACGTCACAAGGAGGCGCCATTCGCAAGCTTTATGCCCCACCAAGCTCCAATGGAAGCGTTCGTTTCATTTGTGCTTGAGCGGCCAGGACCCTCCAAACAGCTGAGAGCACGTCACCGGAGTTTACAGCAGCTTGGCCCCTTTGCATCATCCTCCCCAACGATGGCGAGACCCATCCGGGGCATGACAGGCGGCTCCCCTCTACCAGGAGTCCACCTGCAGGAGGTAAAAGAGACATTAGTTACAGAAGATACTCTACCCGCTGGGTCCCAGTTTATCTGGATGTTGGCGATGATACCGACGGACTAACCGGTCAGCATGGACATCTGGGGCTGCCACCCAAGACGCTTGTGCTAACGGATAACCTTTCCAACATACTAAATACTGCAACCTGCCCCTGCGTAGTTGGGAATCTAACACTTTATCTATCTCATACTGATCGGTATGGCTCGGTCCTGGTGGGTCAGGCTGAGTCGTAGTTCTATCCACACTGACAGGCTTTAGGAGGCTGCTATGAAAAACAGGGTGTACTTTTCCTAACAGTGAAGGTAATTTGAGCACTACAGTGACAGGGTTGATCACGCGTGTTATAGGGAAGGGACCTATATATTTGGGCCCTAATTTTTTACTAGGCAACCGTAGTTTTAAATATTTGGTTGATAAATAAACTTGATCCCCCACTGAAAACGGTTTTGGATCTGCTCTTTTTTTATCGATATACAGTTTGTATTCACTCGCTGCTTTTTGTAGAGTAGCCTTAACCTCTGGCCACGTTTGTTGGATTTTGTCTGCCCAGCCGGAAGGTGTAGCTACACCTGTAGCCGGAGGTTCTATTTCAGGTATGGCAGGGAATTCTCTCCCGTAGATGATTTGGAAAGGAGAAAGACCTGTACTACGATGGCTGATGTTATTGTACACAACTTCAGCGAACGGGATCAAAGCAGACCAGTCAGTTTGTTGGTAAGAAACATAACAACGGAGATAACGTTCCACTGCGGCATTAGTCTGTTCTGCTGCCCCATTAGTACTGGGAAGGAAGGCTGAACTTAACCCCTGGGTAGATCCTATTCGGTGGATGAAAGATCTCCAGAATCGAGCAGTGAACTGGACACCCCAATCTGATATAATTCGCTTTGGGAATCCATGAAGACGGTAAATATGTTGGATAAACATGTCTGTCAACCGTCGAGCAGATGGTAAACCTCGACAGGGTATGAAGTGCGCTTGCTTCTAAAAGAGGTCCACTACCGTCCAGATGATGGTATATCCATTGCTAGAAGGGAGATCCACTATGAAGTCCATCGCCACCTCCTCCCACGG
>WNWU01013108.1:45030-82757 GCA_012654045.1 Ptyas mucosa
ATAAAGTTAAATTAAATAACAAGTCAATATAACAATAACAAAATAGAAAAATAAAGAAAAAAGAAAAAGTAATAATCAGCAATCAATTAATCCTCAGTTAATCAAAGGCTATTATAAATAGTTAATAAATATTAAAGATATATAGGTTATCAATTCATTTCTTTAGTAGGGTATTAATCAGTTTTATCTAAAGTAATATAATTCATTAGTTAATCAAATTAATTCAAAAAGAGCTCACAATTAAAGTTCCTGGGAGGGGGGGCTCAGGAGAAGTTTTACCCCCTAATCATTCCCCTCCGTTTAAGATAAAAAAGCCACAGTTATTGTTCTTTATTTCGTTGTACTCCAACTATCTTCCACAGCAGCAAGATGGTCGCACTGCTAAAAGTATGTACTTCTTTCACCTGTAGACTAGGCTGCCGCTATCTTCTCCAGTTGCTGCACAGTCCCTTTTTTTTCCTCTTTTTCTTTTCTTCTTCAAAATCCTCTTCTTCTCTCTCTGTTTGGTCCCGTTTTGCCCTGCCTCCCTGAGCCGGTCAAAACCGCAGCGTCACGGGCTTCGAGGCCGCTATTCCGCGGCCTTCTTCCTGTCCTCTGGATCCTTGGAGCTTACGCTTCGATACGGCGAGGGGGGGTCGCACTGCTCCTCCTCGTCTCCGAAGAAAGCCCCTCTGCTCTCTCAGCCTCTCCGGGGCTGAGAACGGCACAAAAAAAAGCCGCGGAGGTCTGGAAATTCGATCGGTCTTGCGGAGCTAACGCCGCGCCGATCTTTTCGCTCTGACTGCTGCACCAGAAGTTCCGGAAAGATGGTTTTTAATGGTAGACAGGACCACATGGTTTGAGGTCCTGGGCAAAAAGCACATGGGAGAGAGAGAGAGAGAGAGAGATTTATACCTTCTGTTCAGCTTTGAATTTGAGCTTGTATTCTGATTGGTTGTCAGACTCCCAGGGGGCGGGGGTCTTAGCTAACCTTGTAGGCTGTCTGTGTCCCAGGCTTGGTTGAGCCTTGCTGGGTGATGTAATCTTCCCAGGTGCCATGTGGTGAGATGAGTAGAGGGCTAATCTTATCATGTCCTGAGGGCCATATCTTAATCCCATCACCCTGGAGCTGAAAGGGGGGGGGGCAGGGAGCTTCTTTGTCTTTAAAAACATGTTTCTCCTTTTCTCATCCAGGGAAATATAATATTCTGCTTTTTTAATATTTCCCAGAATATTTCATTCTTCTAGGAGGGGGGTGGGTGCTAATTCCTACACAATGAATCAGCCCTTTTAACAAACACAGACCCACATTAAAAAAAACCATGTAATTTTAAAAAGTGCTCTGGCAGTCTTCCCAGAAGCAAAGCAGGTAGATATGCATTCATCTGCCAGAATGCCGTTTCTCATAAAATGGGTCAGTGGGCATCTAGAAAACAAGATTGTCTACTGAGGTGAATAACAGACAAGGTCATAGAATATGGGCAATCAATCAGATAACCAGGATCAACCATAGAAGCTTTTACAGGTTAATAAATTAAACTGTGTCGGAAAAGCAAATGGCACCTAGTAGAGATATTTCAGTGACAAGAATATAATCCAGGTACCCCACCCCAATCAATACGCCTAACTGCAACTTTTCACACCAATAGAACCTTCTGGATACTCTTCAAGGGTAGCCCTAAATAGAGCTCACTGCAGTAGTCCAGTCATGGTGGATAAAGTATGGAGGAATGTTGAAAGAAAACTTTACAGCTGATGCACTCCACTTAATTGTGGGAGCATTCCCTTCTACCGCTGCCACTCAAAGACTGGAAGCCAAGTGGAACAAAGAAGGATTTCCAAGAAACCTGTAACTCTTTATAGAACAATTTGAAATCTAAACCTGGGTCAAGCTATCTCTTCATCAATAGCAGCTCCAAATTAGCTCTGCTTGTTCACACTCGTTCAGCCCAAAACTAAGCCAGCCCAAGTGACAGTCCAATATATCAACTATTTCCTCAGGGTGATCGGTATGTTGATGACACTCCAAATCTCACCTAGTGGTTTTAAGTCAGTGTCACAAAAAAACAGATAAAATGCTTCTCTGATTTTACATGGCCCAAAGGTTGTTTTGGACCCTACTTTAAAAGGCAAAAAGAGCTAAATTTAGGTGCTATCGAAGAGGATTTCCGAGCATGTACACCAGGGGTGTCAAACTCAATTTCATTGAGGCCCGCATCAGGGTTGTGTTTGACCTTGGAAAGCTGGTGTGTGTGTGTGTGTGGCCAGGGGTGGGCGTGGGCATGGTGGGCGTTCGACACAGGCTCAAGATGCATTTTTCCCCCTTCTTTCTTTCCACAGTTCTTTACTATAACTGTTTTCCTATCTCTTCTACCAGATATTATGGACAAACATTTATTACTTATTCTTCATACTCCACTAAACTTTTTATTTCTAAATTTATACCCCATTCTTTAATAGTAAATTGCTTTTCCAGGCAGGAAAGCTATTTATACTATTGTATTTTTATTATTCAACTAATAAAAATACAATAGCATAAATAACATGATAATACAAGATGTAGCAGAGGTAAATTTCCAGCATAGTAAATAGAAATGACTGTCAATTATAAATTGTTGATTGTAGATTAAATGGACCTACAATATGTAAAATCTGGCATTAAACATAAGATGTTGCTTGTTTTCTATCCAAATCAGGCACTTACTTGAGGCCACATAATTGTAATCCAGTCCAATCCAGTCCTCCTGCAGCACTCTGCCAGCCGAAAACGGGCCGTGCGGGGCCTTACAGGGCCTCCAGTGCTGCTGGAGGCCGGAAAGGCTGAAAACAGAAAGTGTGGGGCCCGCATGGGCCCTCTGCGTAGCCCATTTTGGCCAGCAGAGGCGCCGCGGGCTGGTCCTTTAATATTTCGAGGCCGGCCCCGTGGGCCAGATTTAAGTACCTTGAGTTTGACACCCCTGATCTTGGAGAACCCAGTTTTCTGACCTTAAAGCTATTGTAAGTTTAAGTTAGTTGGCAAGAGATATTTAACGGTGAAGGGAATGCACTCATCATTCATCAATCATCTGGGGTGAGCTCTTCTCATTTGTCCAGCTTCAGAAAAATGGCTGACTGTTCAAAGAGATGCTAGGCATCTGCCAGACTCCATGTGCCATAACTCTCCCACTGGCTGGTGGGGAAGAGAGTGGGAGTTACTCTCTCCCCCCCTCCCCTTGTGAGTGCCTGTATGCACTTGTACACTCTTCCATGTGGCTACGTCAGGGGTGAGATGCTACCCATTTGGACCAGTTTGGGCGAACCGGTAGTAAAAAATGCTACCAATTCGGGCAAAGTGGGATTTCCAACGATCAGCTGTGACACATGATTTAT
This sequence comes from Ptyas mucosa, assembly GCA_012654045.1. Taxonomy (NCBI): domain Eukaryota; kingdom Metazoa; phylum Chordata; class Lepidosauria; order Squamata; family Colubridae; genus Ptyas; species Ptyas mucosa. The sequence goes on from WNWU01013108.1 coordinate 48,379, forward strand.
ATTAACTAGTGTCATTGGATTTCCTGCTTTCTAAGCTAATCTAAATTGTGTGGCACAGCGTATTCCCCCCCTCGCTGTTCTACTTACCTTTGCAGACTCAGAAGGCTTCAAAATGCGTGGGTGCACCTCACGTTATCGCCCCTTTCAAAATGGCCACCCGGTGCTTCCCTTGGGCACCCAGGGCTGGTGAGCAGCTCTTCCAAGAACTGGGGGAGGGGAGGCAGGTGCGCCAGCAGAGGAGATGGGCTTCGATTGCTTGTTCTGCTGTGACCCTGAGCAACTTGCCTTGGTCACGGCTCACGGGCGCTCTGTCCTCCAGGGGAACCAAAGTGGTGAAATGCCGCCTTCTGCTGGCCTTGCGTCCCCAGGTAAAGCTCCAGGCGGAAGGGCTTGCTTTGGCCCTAGGCTGGAGTGGCAAGGAGACAACGGCGATGGTATGAAGGGAAGCTGCACGACCGGAGGCCCGGCTGCCACAGTCTGCAAGAAAATCACCATCTTCGGCGCCACCGGCATGACGGGCCTGGCCACCTTGGTGCAAGCCCTGGAGGTGGGTCAGGCAAGGGGCGTAGGCCTGGGGGGCAGAACAAGCGGGGGACCTGTGAAAGGACTGTGAAAGGATGTGTTCGGGACGCAGCTGCTTCCCCGAAGAAAGCAGCGCAGCTGCTGACAATTGGGGGGGCGAGTACCGAAGGAGCAGCTCCTTGCATTGTGGCTGCTGCAATGAATATGAGAAGCCCAGAAAATCTCTGGAGCACGGTTAACATCTCCAGCCCAGTGAGTTATCCGTTAACACTCACCACACCTGTTAAGTTACATCGCACATCCAGTCACTATCACCTCACCAATGAATCTCCCAACACCAATGACATTAGCTAGCCCTTTAAATATAGCCATGAGACCTGTGGAAAGCATGCCTTTCCTTCCCCAGGCATTGCCAACCTCTCTCCCCAGTAAAAAAAAACCCACAACCTAGAGCAAAAACTTCATGCAGTATTAAAAAGAATAAAAAAGGGGGCTGCTGTGTATTGTTCATTGGACTGCTAAATTGGCAAAATGGACTGCTAAATTGGCCACGCCCACCCTGTCACATGATGACTTAGCCATGCCCTCCCAGCCCGGGCCCCCCAACAGTCTGAGGGACCATGAATTGGCCCCCTATTTAAAAAGTTTGAGGACCCCTGCTCTAGAAGGACCTTAGTTGTAAGTACCGGTAATCTATATATACTGTATAAATACGAAAACCACTCACACTGTAATCACAAAATCTCTAGAACCGTAAAGCCTATAAACTTGAAATTTGTCACGTATGTTCCTCTTGGCTTCTAAATGCTCACTAAGAAAGGATTTTTCATCAGAGCATTAGTATTTCCTATATTATGATTATCACACTCTGATGCTAAGAAGTTCTACTCCCCCTCCCCACCTGAAAAGAAATATGTTCCAAATGCAAAACACAAGCAGAGGACAGGAGTTTCACTTTCAGTTTTACTTTCACAGCAGGAAGCATGGGATAGGATAGGAGAGGCTTCTGTGTGGCAAGGCTGAGGGAGAGAAGGGGTTAGGATAGGTCCAGACTTCAAACGGCCTCTGCCCCCCTTCCAGCAGGTGGCGCCAGGATAACAGTGCCCATCTCACTGTGAAAGCCTCTTTTTCCCATGCAGCCCATCGCCTCTCTGTGTCCGTGAGCTTGCGGGAGGTGTAGGCGCAGGGCTGTAGGTTTCCTTGGTTATTTATTTGGAGTAGCATTGCTCCCACTGCCACGTCGCTGGAGTCTGCTTGGATCATGAAGGGTTGTTCGGGGTCAGGATGCTTCAGCACTGGTTCTTTTGCAAACAGTTCTTTCAGTGTTTCAAATGCCTTTTGGCAGGTTAGGTCCCACTGTAGGGGTTGTCCCGGGAAGGGTTTCGTTCCTGGCCTCCCTGTCTTTAGGAGGTCCATCATGGGTTTGGCAATCTTTGCAAAGGAGGGGATGAATTGCCTGTAGACATTTTTGAACCCTAAGAAGCTTTGTAGCTGGGGGAGGCGTGGCCAACGTCCCAGCAGCAAGATGGACTCCTTGGTTGCTCCCAAGGGGCTGTCGATATTCCCACTGTCCGAGGGTTCTCGGGGACCTAAATCGTCCTGTAGGGATGATAAAAAAGAGGAGCACGTACCGGTCAACAAAGGGAGATCGCAATCTCCCTGGAAAGACCGGAAGAAGCTCCTCAAATCAGACAGCGTGGAAAGCGACCTAGAAGTCACTAAAAAGATGGGACGGCTGCAACAAAAGAGGAAACAAAGAGACAGCCTGTGACATCAAGGTGCGGATTCTCTTATTTTTTCTACAATTTTTTGAGATTTTTTTCTTGATCCACCTGAAAGATTAATAGGGTGGAAAAGATTGGCTGAGTGAGGAGTGGGTGCGGGTGTGTATCCAAATCCACATCTGGATATTTGGCTGCGAAGAAGGCAGAAGAAAGCATTTTAGATATTTTACCAGACTCTGAGTGAAGGGAGGAAAAAAAGACTTGGGGATTTGAAATTGGCTTAAAAAAAGAATTGGATACTAAGACTTTGCCTGAACTGAACGAATGATACTTTATCAATGGGATACAAGAGAAAATTATCAGGATTTTGTAATAATTGTAAATTGTAATTGTAAAAGAGACGGAAGTACGGACTTAATCTTAAAAGTGAACTTGCAGTGCCATCTAGAGGCAGAAGGTAAAAAGACATATTTTTGAAGAAACTGAAAATGACCTTGACATTTTGGTTAGATGATAACAAAACAGCTGTGAAGATTAAACTGAAACCTGCCTTTGAATTTCCCTTTGGTTTTTTTTTCTGAGCTTTCGGATTGTCTGATTTTTTGGATTTTAATTTTTTTATTATCCCCTATTTTTTGGATTGACTAGATTTATGTTTGGAGAATTGCTGGTGGAAAAAGATTTTAGACTTATTCCTTTTTTCTCTTTTTCTCTGTATATCTAGAGGTCTGTTTTTTCTTTTCTTTTCTTTTCTTTTTTTTTCCTCACTGGATTTAATAGAATTGGATTTTAAAATATTTTTCCCTCGGATTAAGACTTGAAGAATCAGCTGGAGAAAAGGTGTCAAATTGATTTTTTAAATCTCTTTTTTTTTTGGTATGGACTCTGATTCTGATTTTTGATTTTGAATTTATAATTATACTTTTTAACCTTTTCTTTTCTTTTTTTTCCTACCTCTCTCTTTTTTTGAGATAGTTGGTCATAATTTTTTTTTGTTTTCCCTCTCTTTTTTTTTCTTTTTTCTCCCCCCTTTGAGTTTTGGGTCAGCCAATGAAGCAACTGCTGAGGGGGTCTTTATTACATTGTGATTTTTGCCACTGGGAGGAGTACTTTTTTGATCTATGGTCACTTGAGCCCCCCTCCCCCCCCCCGCCATGAGAGGGCGGGCTGGATGTCGCTCCCACTGGATGTATTTGTCGGGACCCCTCCTGCTGTCGTGAGAGGACAGTGGAGGTACCAGTGGTGCCTCATTGAATAATGGCTGCTTGTTACATCTTTTTCTGAGACCCCTGATTATGCTCCATGCCTCCATCGCTGCACCTGAAGATGTATATGACATTGGATCTTCTTGCGCTGCAAGATTCCCCCCTCTCACAGATGTGGCCCCCTTCACTATCGAGGGCCTATCTCAATGACGGGTTTTGGGACCCAGAGAGGTGACATGTGAAAACCAGGGGGTTGAGGGGGTTTTTATCTAAAATTTTAGTTAAACTTTTAAGGGGCTCAAGGGAGAGGGAGGGGGAGATTGGAATTCGGGATGTGGGTATGGGGGAGAACCCACTAAGGGGAGGGTCGGGTCTGGCTACGAAGCGCGGAGTCGGGGGCAGGGTCCTGGGGTCAAGGGGGGGGTCAGAGCTTATCCAGATAGTGTTTTGAACATCAATACTGAGGGTGGGAGGGGTAGATATGGCAGGAACAGGAGGCCATATCGTGTTAGGGGACTGCGCACTCGCTGTCTACGAGCGGTGGCACGCTCTGGCCCCCAAGGCTCCACTTGTTCCCTAGGTTGCACAGACCCTCAGGGCCTGAGCCTTCGGCTGATGTTGTGCAATGCCAGGTCTGTAGTAAATAAAGCCCCCCTCATCTGTGATCTTGTTCGTGAGGGGGAAGCGGACCTGGCAAGTATTACGGAGACCTGGTTGGGATAGGAGGGGGGGGTTCCCCTTGTTGAAATGTGCCCACCAGGTTTCCACGCATTCCATCAGCCGAGGTCACAGGGAAGGGGTGGGGGGGTAGCGGTTATTATTAAAGAAGGTCTGAGACCGAAGGAGGCCACTGTTCCTCAGACAGCCGGCTGTGAGTCCCTCCTTGTGAAGTGGGGCCATGGGGTACAGATGGGTTTGCTGATCATGTACCTGGCTCCCTGCCACGTGGCAGCAGCCCTGCCCGAGCTACTCAACGTCATTGCCACAGTGACGGTTGATACCCCCAGACTTATGGTCATGGGGGATTTCAACCTGCTGTCCGTGGGTGAGACGTCGGAGGTGGCTTGGGAGTTCATGGCTTCCATGACAGCCATGGACCTGACCCAGTTAATTCATGGCCCTACCCACATGGGGGGGAAACACGCTGGACCTGGTCTTTGTCTCTGGACAGTGGCTGAGTGATCTCGAGATAGGGGATATAGTCACCGAGCCCTTGTCATGGTCGGATCACTCTCTCCTTCGCCTTGACCTTCGAACCGCTGCACCCTGCCACAGGGAGGCAGAGCCGGTAAGATGGTTCCGCCCCAGGCGCCTGATGGAACCCGAGAGGTTCCAGATGGAGCTTGGGCCATTCCCTGAGGCTCTGGCACACGCCTTGACTAAAGACCTAGTGGCTGCCTGGGATAGGGCGGCTGCTGGAGCTCTGGATTGGGTCGTGCCTTTGCGGCCTCTGACCCGGCGCTGATCTTACCTGGCTCCTTGGTTTACCGAGGAGCTAAGGGAGATGAAGCGCTGAAAAAGATGCCTAGAGAGTAGTTGGAGGGCCAGTCTTTCTGAATCTGACCAGACACTGGTAAGGTCTCATATTAAGAATTACCTAGTGGCAATAAAAGCAGCAAAACATACTTATTTTGCTGCTCTTATTGTGTCATCAGATAATCGCCCGGCCGCCCTGTTTAGGGTGACCCGCTCCCTGCTCCACCAGGAAGCGTGGGAGGACCCCTTGGAGGGTAGAGCCAAGGACTTTGTTCAGTATCTGCATGACAAAATCACTCAGATTTGGGAAGACTTGGACTCCGACTGGGTAGTTTCAGGGGGGACGACTGAGGCAGGTATTGAGAATGTTATCTGGGATGAGTTTGATCCTGTGACTCCTGATGATGTGGACAGGATTCTGGGTGGACTGAGCACAGTCACATGTTTATTGGACCCGTGTCCCTCCTGGTTAGTGCTGGCTTCCCGGGAGATGATGCGAGGCTGGCTCCAGGGGATTATAAATGCTTCATTGGGTGAGGGTGACTTCCCCGCCGTCTTGAAAGAGGCGGTGGTGAGGCCTCTCCTCAAGAAGCCTTCCCTGGACCTGGCAGTGTTATCTAATTATCGTCTGGTCTCCAACCTTCGCTTTGTGGCGAAGGTTGTTGAGAGTGTGGTTGTGCGACAGTTCCCCCAGTACCTGGATGAAACGATGTATCTGGATCCATTCCAGTCGGGCTTCAGGCCTGGGTACAGCACGGAAACGGCATTGGTCGCGTTGGTTGATGATCTCTGGAGGGCTCGGGACAGGGGTTGCTCCTCTGTCCTGGTCCTATTAGACCTCTCAGCAGCTTTTGATACCATCGACCATGGTATCATGCTGCACCGGTTGGAAGAGTTAGGAGTGGGGGGCACTGTGTTGTGGTGATTCTCCTCCTTTCTCTCCGACCGGTCGTAGTCTGTGTTGGCAGGGGGGCAGAGGTCGACCCCGAGGCCCCTCATATGTGGGGTGCCACAAGGGTCGGTCCTCTCACCCCTTTTGTTCAACATTTATGTAAAGCTGCTGGGCGAGATCATCCATGGTTTCAGGGTGAAGTACCACCAGTACGCTGATGATACTCAGCTGTACATCTCCACCCCGGACCACCCCAACGATGCCCTTGAAGTGATGTCCTGGTGCCTGGAGACCGTGCAGATCTGGATGGGGAGAAACAGGCTCAGGCTCAACCCGTCCAAGACCGAGTGGCTGTGGTTTCCGACGTCCCGATATAGTCAGTTGACGCCATCGCTGAATATTGGGGGCGAATCGTTGGCCCCCATGGAGAGGGCTCGCAACTTGGGCGTCCTCCTGGATTCACGGCTGTCTTTAGAAGAGCATTTGATGGCCGTGACCGGGAGGGTTTTTCATCAGGTTCGCCTGATTCACCAGTTGCGTCCCTTTTTGGATTGGGACTCCCTACACACAGTCACTCATGCCCTCATCACTTCTCGCTTGGACTATTGCAACGCTCTCTACATGGGGCTCCCCTTGAGGAGCACCCAGAGGCTCCAACTGGCGCAGAGTGTGGCCGCGCGGGTGGTTATGGGAGCGACATGGCGCTCCCATGTAACACCTCTCCTGCGCGAGCTGCACTGGCTCCTGGTGGTCTTCCGGGTGCACTTCAAGGTTCTGGTTACCACCTTTAGAGCGCTCCATGGCTTAGGACCTGTTTACCTACGGGACCGCCTACTACCGCAAATAGCTTTCCACCGGCCGGTACATTCTCATAGAGAGGGGCTCCTCCGGGTGCCGTCAGCCAAACAGTGTCGACTGGCGGCCCCTAGGGGGAGGGCCTTCTCTGTGGGGGCACCTGCCATCTGGAATGAGCTCCCCCTGGAGATTCAGAGGATCCCGGATCTGCGCACTTTCCCCCGCGCTCTTAAGACTTTTTTATTCCATCAAGCTGGCCTGGCCTAACCTTTTCCCCCTTTTTTCTTTTAAAATGTAAATTTTAAATCTGTTTTTAAATTATTGGGATGTTTTCAATTTGTCTTGGGCTAAATTGTTTAATTCAGTTTTATTCTGCTTTTAAATTTTGTATTTATGTGTTTTATTTTGTGCCTGTTCACCACCCTGAGTCCTTCAGGAGTAGAGCAGTATATAAATCCAATAAAACAAACAAACAAACAAACAAACAATTTATTTTTATATGATTATTATTAAATGTTTGGAAGGGGAGGAAAGATTTGAGAATCTTCCTATTTTACTATATCCTATTTTATTTTATTACTACCAACTGAACCACTGGTTGAACTAGATATTTGAATTACGACCAGACTACAAGTGGATTATAAATATCAGGAGAAGTGAAAATGAAGACATTTACACAACCAGCACCAAGCCCATCAGCAGCAGAAACACACAAAACTTCAGAGATAACAGAATTGCGAAATTTGATGCAGTCACTCCTGACTGATATAAAACAGGAACTAAAAGAAATTAGAGAAATAATGGAGAAGAATGAGGACAGAATCCAGAAAGTAGAGGAAAAAGCAGGAAAGACAGGAAAAAAAGTGGAGGAGTTGGAAGAAAAACTGGTTTCAACAGATATATCACAAGAGAGAACAATTATTCTGCTGGAAATGGAAAGATCCGAATTCTACTTAAGATTTCAGAATATAGAAGAAGAAAAAGGAGAAAATCTACCAGAAGTAATTGCAGAGATTCTGGCTGAAGTTCTGGAACAACCTCAGGAAATGATTTTAAATGAAATCGATGAAGCATTTAGAATATATACTAGATATGCAATAAGGAATAAATTGCCAAGAGAAGTTCATGTAAGATTCACGAAGAGGGCAATGAAAACAGAGATATTACAAGCAGCAAGGACTTCGACATTGAAACACAAAGATAAAGAACTTACTGTCTTGCAACAAATACCTAGAAGGGTTAGAGATTTGAGAAGAGAATATCAATTCTTAACGAAATTCCTAATATTCAAAGGAGTGAACTTTAGATGGCTGATACCTGAAGGGATTATGGTGACATGGCAAGAAAAAAGATACAGACTTGATTCGACTGAGAAAGCGAAAACATTTTATCAACAATTCTGTGGACCATTGGATGGAGATTTAGGAATGGCAGATGCTGCAAAAAAGAAAGATGAAGACAAAGATAAAGAAGAAAAAGATAAAGAGGAAAGGGCCCTCAGAGAAGGGGCGAGAGCTAAAGATCCATTGGAACAAAGAGAGACTAGGGCGATGAAATTAAAAATTAGCAACAAGTAAATATGGAGGAAGTAAAACCAATTATCTTTAAACATAAATGGACTGAATGTGGCGATAAAAAGAAATAGAATGCTAACTAAACTAAACAGCTTGAAGATGGATATTATATGCTTACAGGAAGTTCATATTAGAAAAAAGCACTCAAAATGATTACAACATTCAAAACTAGGAATACTATTTACATCATTGATACAAAAAAGCAAAAGAGGAGTGGTATTGTATGTTAAAGAAAGACTAGAACCCAAACAAATCTTTGAAGATGAGGAAGGCAGGTTCTTGATAGTTGAAATTAAAATGAACTTCAAACAAATACTTTTGATAGCATTATATGCACCAAATGAAAAACAGGAAGAATTTTATCAGAGATTACACAGAACAATTATAGAACTGGACTATGAAAATATATGTTTAATGGGCGATTTTAATGCTGTAACAGATACAGATTTAGATTACAAAACGGTAAAGACAAATAAAAAACCTAGGAGAACCCTGACAAAGGCCTTCTTTATAATGACAGAAGAATTAAGTATCCAAGATATTTGGAGACAGAAACACTTGAATGAGAGTCAATATACTTGTCAGGTTCCGATGTTATCTCAAATAAATTTCATTCCCAAACACAAAGTCTTTAATGAAATCTTTCATTTATTGAAAAATAACGATCTAGTCCTGAACTCATTTGCAGCCGAAACTGACCCTCTGATCCCAAACCCCTCCCTTTCCATTCCCCAAATCTCAGTGTCTCATTGGCCATCTTCCAAGTCAGTCTTTCATCTCGGCTACTTCAAGTCACAGGAATTTCCCCCCTCCCCCCATCACCTAGGTGACGTTATCTGCCGGGGAAGAAGAACTAGGTGAAAAACTAAGCTGCTACTTCTAATAGGGTTTTTTTTTTTTCCATTCATGTCAGTGCTGGAGCAATCATAACTTGGAGCTCTGACATCTGGCCCCTCTCCCTTCATTTCTCCAGAGCGGCCTGCCGCAAAAGAAAAAAACCACAACAAGTTAAGTACCGTTATCCCGTCCGAGGGTGTGTGTCCCCCCCCGGCTTGCCCGGGTGATCTGCATGGAATTTGGCTATAAGGTGGTCAGCTTGGATGTTTGTGCTCTTCACCCAGGAAGACTCTGATAACGGGTAACCCTTCCATTTAATTAAGTATTGGAGGTGGCCCCTGTGCATTCTTGAATCGAGGATTCGCTGTACCTCATAGTGAGTTTGGCCCCCAACAACCAGGGCCCCGGGGGGGTCACGTGGTGTTGGCCTTAAAGTTGACCCCACTACAGGCTTCAGGAGGCTGCTGTGGAAAATGGGGTGTATCTTCCCTAGGAGCCGGGGCAACTGCAGTTGTACTGTAACTGGGTTGATTATTTTTACTATAGGGAATGGTCCTATAAATTTCGGGCCCAATTTCCTGCTCGGGAGTCTAAGTCTCAAATACTTGGTGGAGAGGTAGACCTTCTCTCCCACTCGAAATGGTCTTTGGGGAGTTCGGTGCTTGTCTGCTTGTGTCTTATAGGATTGTGCTGCCTTGGCCAACACCCTCTTAATGTTCTCCCAGGTTTCTCTCAACATTGCCATCCAGTCGGTCAAACTGACTGAGGAAGGGGGCTCCCTCGGGTACTCTGGCATGGGGACGAAGTCCATACCACTCACTATTTTGAACGGGGTTAATCCCGTGCTACTGTGGACAGCATTATTATATGCGACCTCCGCAAAAGATAGGAGGTCTGCCCAATTGGACTGTTGGTAGTTGACGTAGCATCTTAAGTATTGCTCTATCATGGCATTCAATCTCTCCGCCCCCCTCATTGGTGCTCAGGTGAAACGCTGAGCTGAGGCCTTGGGACGACCCTATGGATCGTAGGAACTCCCTCCACAATTTTGCTGTGAACTGAACCCCTCGGTCGGAGATGATTCTCCTGGGGACTCCATGCAGGCGGTAGATGTGTTTCAGGAACAGTTTGGATAACTGGCGGGCTGAGGGCAGCCCGCTGCAAGGAATGAAGTGTGACTGCTTGGAGGAGAAGTCCAGTTCACTGTATTTCCACCACTCCTCGGTAGGTCTACTATGAAGTCCATCACAATCTCCTCCCATGGTCTGGTCAGTTCAGCTACTGGTTGCAACAGTCCGGGAGGGCATCCTGGTCATTTCTTCATCGTGGCACAAATGGTACAACTTTTTACATAACTGTCTACGTCCTTTCTCATGTGGGGCCACCAGAACTGCCTTCGTACTAAGTGCAGAGTCTTTAGGAAACCGAAATGTCCCGCTGGTTTAATGTCGTGGCTCCTTTTGAGGATCAGGGTGCGTAGAGTCTGTGGGACATAGAGCTTTGTCCCCTTCCATGCTAGGTCATCCCTTTTTGTCAAGAGATGTTGATTGTCTCGGAACCAGGGGTCCGCCGCTGTTTCAGTTTTGAGTCTTGTCGTTAAATCACTTTCAAGTTGGTCCTGCTGGTCGCGCCGTTGCCGTCTGGTGACCACCTGACCTACGACCTGGGTAGAGGGGATAATGGCATTCACTACCTGCTCCCGCTGTTATATTGGGGCATCTGGGAGAGTGCATTGGCCAGGAAGTTCTTCCCCCCTGGGATGTGCTTGCGCTCGAAGTTAAAACGATTGAAGTATTGCACCCAGCGGACTTGCCTGGGTGACAGCTTCCATGGGGTTCTGAGGGCCTCCAGATTCTTGTGATCAGTGCAAACTTCGAACGGTTTCTGGCCTCCCTCTAGTAGGTGTCACCAGGTTAGCAGCGCCCATCTTACCGCGAACGATTCCTTCTCCCATGCCGCCCATCGTCTTTCTGTGTCGGTGAGCTTGCAGGAGGTGTAGGCACAAGGTTGTAGGCTTCCTTGGCCGTTCTCCTGGAGTAGGATGGCTCCCACTACCACGTCGCTGGCATCGGCTTGGATGACGAAGGGCTGTTCAGGGTCAGGATGCTTTAAGACAGGTTCTTTTGCAAACACCTATTTTAGTGCTTCGAATGCCCGCTGGCAGGTCAGGTCCCACTGTAGGGGTTGTCCTGGGCGGGGCTTCGTTGCCGGACTCCCTGTTTTTAGGAGGTCCGTCAGAGGTTTGGCAATTCTCGCAAACGAGGGGATGAATTGTCTGTAGAAGTTCGCGAACCCGAAGAAGCTTTGCAGTTGTCTGCGGCTGCAAGGGGGTTGCCATTGTAGAACTGATTGTACTTTGGTTGGGTCCATCTCCACCCCCTCGCTTGAAATTCGGTAGCCTATGTAGTCCAGCCGTGATTGGTGGAACTCGCATTTTGACAGTTTGACATACAGGTTCGCCCTCAGCAGTTTCTCCAATACTTGGCGGACGAGGGGTACGTGTTCCTCTAAGGTTTCCGTGTAAATGAGGATATCGTTCAGGTAGACGAGAACCCCTTTGTAGAGGTGCTCATGTAGAACTTCATTTATCAGCTGCATGAACACCGCCGGGGCTCCCTGCAGTTCAAAAGGCATCACCTTAAATTGGAAACACCCTAGGGGGCAGTTGAATGCTGTTTTCCACTCATCCCCTTCCCTGATGCGTATTCGGTAGTAGGCTTCTCGGAGGTCAAGTTTGGTGAAGACTTTTCCTTTGGCCAGGTGGGCTAGCATGTCCTTCATGAGGGGAAGGGGATATAAATTGTGTACGCAGACGGCGTTGATACCTCGGAAATCAACCTTTAGATGCATAGTGCTGTCTTCTCTTTAAACAGGACCGGTGCCGCAACCCGTGGTTTAGCTGGCTCAATGAAGCCCCTTTGTAGGTTCTTGTCTATGTAGTTCCGCATTTCTTGCATTTCACGGGGCGTCATGGCATATAGTTTGGGTTTAGGTAGTTTTGCTCTGGGGATGATCTCAATGGAGCAATCGGCCTTGCGGTGGGGGGTAGAACGTCACACTCAGCCTCACTAAACACCTCTGCAAGGTCTTGGTACTCCTTGGGGATCTGTTCTGTGTCATGGGAGCTGTCGGATGCAGCCGCCAGTTGCTCTGTTGTACCCTCAGGGAGGGGCCCTTGCATTGGCAGCATCTTCCTTTGCTGGAGTGGGGAGGATTGGGGCCCCTGCGTGGGGGACATCTCCCCTGGTTGGAGCGAGAGGGGTTGGGGGCCCTTTGTAATCCTCAGTCTGCGGGTTCCCTCTTGCCACCAGATGATTGGGCCCCATTTGTCTAGCCATGAGAGTCCCAGTATGACCGGCTCGGTCATTTTGGGGGCTATTATGAACCGAACTGTTTCCCAGTGGTCTGCTAGCTCCAGTCTCACTGGCTCGGTCAAGTGTGTGGCGTAAGTTCCCCCCACTAGGGATCCATCCACTTTTTCAAATCGGATTGGGTGGTTGAGCTTTTTAGCACAGATCCCCAATTTTAGGACTGTGGGCAGGTTGATCAGGCACCTCGTGCAGCCTGAATCTATTAGGGCTTGGAAAGTCCCTCGAGTCCCTGTTTTCGGGGCTGTTAGGTGTATGGGGAAAAGAAAGGGGTGGACGGGTCTGCTCACCATCATGTTGTCTTCACCCTCATTCTCGCTGTCATACAACTCGGGGGATTGATTTCCCTCATCTGGGGCCCCTCTTGCTTCGGTCAGATGGGCAAAGACCTCTGGGCCCTGGGGGGCTTTCTGTGGCGCATTGGTGGCGCGTTTGGGTCCTCGTTCCAGTCGTGCCCTGGGCGGTGGGTCTGGCCTCAGTCTCGGGGGTTCAACACGCTGCTGCCAGATGACCGATCCCCCCACACCTGTAGCACCTCAGTGGGCTCCGTGGGATGACTGGTCTCTGGGTGGGTTGTGGTGCTGCGGTTCCTTGTGTGCCGGGTGGTCCCTGGTCATGTTGGCCTCTCTCCCTGCTATCTGGCTGCTTCGACATGTTGTTGGCCCGCAGTCCCCTGTCGACTTTTATCGCTACTCGGAACCATTCGGAGAGTCATTTAGGGATGTCTCGATAAGCGGTCACTTGGGCAATTCGCTTATCTAGGCTCGTTCTAAAAAAATACACCAGTAGTCACTCTGGCAAGGGAGGTAGGGTCCCAATGACTCTCCTGAACTCACGGATATGTTCCCTGATAGGCTTCCCCTTCTGCATTAGGTTCCTGAGCTCGTCTTCCACATAGGGGTCCTCTTCTGCCTCCTCGAACTGGGTTGTAAGAACCCATCTGCATTTTGCAGTTGGGGGACCCTGTTCTTGTAGAGGGCTGCTGACCACCTTCTTGCTTCTCCCTCCAACCCCTCTGAAATGGCACTGACTAGGGCTCTGGGAAATGGATAGAGGTGTCCATAGCGTTTGATGTAGATCTCAGCTGTGTCGAGGAATTGCACCAGCTGGTCTGTGTCGCCATCGAACTTCCCTCTGAAGCGGGGTGGGTCCTCCCTCGCTGCTCTATCCTCCCAGTGCGGGGCTCTGTAAGACTGCTCTTGGTGCCACTGATCCTCTTCCTCTCCTCTCATTCTAGGGTAGGGAGGTGGTGTCCTGTCCCGACGGCTTTGCTTGCTGTGCAAGGGAGGAACCCATGGATGCGGTCTTGGGCTTTCTCTCCTTCTGCCATGGGGAGGGGAAGGGCTGTGCCTCTGCCTAGGGCATCTCAGTTCGGCAGGCTCGACTAGTTCCCCCCTCTCCTTGGGCCTGCATGATGGCTCGTCCTCCAGAAGGGTGGCACGGTCAAATTTCTCCTTCAATTCATCTATGGGGCAGTCGAGGGGCTTCCCTGAAGCTTTTTGGTGCCTGGCCTGCTGCCAGTCCAATAGCCAGTCCACCCTCCCCAGCTCACTTAGGGGCTTCCCCTTTCCCTGAACGTTCGGGAAGGGAAATTCAGCCTCTGCAGATTTTGGCAAGAGCCCTGAATACTCATCTCTCTTTTTCTTGGCTTGCGTCATGGTCGTCCGACCTTGGCTGTCTTGCAGCTTCGTTGGGGGAGGGAGGTGAGGCCCTGAGGTATCCAAGCTGGCTGGAGTCAAGACTGGCTCTTTTCCAGTTGCTTGAAGTAAACTTTCCTCAGACAATTTATTTTTTCCATGGCGTCCGAATTGCTTCTCCATTCACTCCACACGTCAGGGAGGGAGCTGGAGGCTTGGAGGTCAGCCAGCCTGGCTTGGAAAGGAGTTTCGGCTGTCTGTCAGGTTCTGATGTTATCTCAAATAAATTTCATTCCCAAACACAAAGTCTTTAATGAAATCTTTCATTTATTGAAAAATAACGATCTAGTCCTGAACTCATTTGCAGCCGAAACTGACCCTCTGATCCCAAACCCCTCCCTTTCCGTTCCTCAAATCTCAGTGTCTCATTGGCCACCTTCCAAGTCAGTCTTTCATCTCGGCTACTTCAAGTCACAGGAATTTCCCCCCTCCCCCCATCACCTAGGTGACGTTATCTGCCGGGGAAGAAGAACTAGGTGAAAAGTCAAGCTGCTACTTCTAATAGGTTTTTTTTTCCATTCATGTCAGCGCTGGAGAAATCATAACTTGGAGCGCTGACAATACTTTTTATTCAAATAGACATTTATCGTGGTCAAGGATACATATGATATGGATGTCAATTGGACTTACAGAAGTGGTGCAGGAAGTAAATATTGGTTCAAACATATGGGCAGATCACAGCCCAATAACTATAACATGGAAAGGGCAAAGGAAAAATACAAGATGGACCCTGAATGCAACAATACTAAATGAAAAAGAATTTCAGGAATTTGTGGAAAAGGAATTGGAAATTTTCTTTAAAATAAATTAAAAAGAGGATACATCACTCCAGAATTTTTGGGACACAATGAAAGCATATATTAGAGGTCTGGCAATAACGTATTTGGGGAAAAAGAACAAAAAGAAATGCCAGAAACAAGTAAGATTGGAAGAAGAGTATAAAAGTCTAGAAAAAAAATTTCAGAAAAAGGGTCAAAGTGATAAAAAAATTAAGAAATTGATGGAACTGAAGAAACATGAGATAATTTTAAATGAACAAGAATCATTAGCAAACCAATTGAGAATATAGAGACATAACTTTTTTGAAAACGCAAATAAACCAGGAAGATGGTTAGCATATAAGTTAAGAAAAGAGTGTCAGCACTCCAAGCTACATTCACTCTGGTGCTGACATTAAGAGAAGAGGACGCTTGACTTTTCACCTACTTATTTTCCTTGGAGATAATATCCCCTAGGAGATGGGATGGGAGGGGGGACATTCCTGTGAGCTGAAGTAGTAGATATGGGGAGAGTGATTTGGAAGATGGCCAATGAGACGCAGAGAAGAGGCCAAAGGATAGGGAGGGTTTGGGGGCAGGAAATTAGTATCGGCTACGACGGAGTCCGGGACAGATTGTTGTACTCAATAAATGAAAGATTTCATCAAAGACTATTTGTTTGGAAATGCAATTTATTTGAGACGACATCGAAGCCTGTCAAAGAGAAGGAGAAGAAAATTATAAAATATTTTCAAGATGGAGAAGGGAAATTACAGCACAGAACTGAGGAAAAAAAGAAAGTAATCCAAGAATATTATCAAAAACTTTATTCTCAAGAGAAGATCTCAGAGGAAGAGATACTAAGCTATCTGGAGAAATCTGATTTAATTAAAATATCAGAACAATACAAAGAAATGCTAGAAGAAAGAATAACAATGATGGAACTAACAGAAGCCATAAAAGGACAAAAAAGTGGAAAAGCACCAGGACCAGATGGTTTGCCAGCGGAACTATACAAAACACTACAAGAAACGATTAGTAATGTAATGCTGGAATTATTTAATGACTTATTATTGAAGGCTAAGATGCCAGACTCATGGAGAGAGGCATATGTGACACTTATACCTAAAGAAGATACTGATTTACAATTGATTAAAAACTATAGACCGATTTTGCTATTAAATGTAGATTATAAGATTTTTGCTTTGATAATGGCAAATAGGTTGAAGAAACCGCTAAACAAATATATTCATACTGATCAAAATGGCTTCTTACCAAAAAGACAAATCAGAGATAATATGAGGATGATTTTGAATACTTTAGAATATTATGAGACTCACCCAGAAAAACAAATGGTGTTGATGTTTTTAGATGCACAGAAAGCCTTTGACAATGTGAATTGGCAGTTTGTGATGATACAATTACAGAAAATGAACTTTGGGGAGAGATTTATAAATACCATAAAAACAATATATGACAGACAATTTGCTAAGATAATAATGAATGGAGAAATGACGGAAAAAATCAATATAAGGAAAGGGACTAGACAAGGCTGTCCATTATCACCATTATTGTTTATTCTGACTTTAGAAGTTCTCAATAGAAATATTAGACGAAATGATGAGATAAAAGGGATGAAAATTAAAAAAGAGGAGTATAAATTACAAGCGTTTGCAGACGACCTGGTATTTATTATAGAGGAACCGCAAATAACAGGACCCAAATTACTAGAACAGATATAAAAATATGGAAAAGTTTCTGGTTTGAAAATAAATAAAGATAAAACAAAAATCTTGGTGAAAAATACAACAGAAAAACAGAACAGAGAAATAAGAGAAAAGTTAGATATACAAGTCATGAAGAAAGTTAAATATTTGGGGATATATTTAACTTCAAGATGTGCAACAATAAAGGAAGAAAATTACTACAAATTAAGACAACAAATTGAAAAAGTTTTGGAAAAATGGAAGAATCTTCAAATATCACTTATGGGACGGATTGCATTGATAAAGATGAACATATTACCAGGATTGTTATTTCTATTTCAGACGGTGCCAATAAAAATTGAAAAGACATATTTTCATTATCTGAATAAGATAATGAGGAAATTTATATGGCAAAGGAAAAAAGCAAGAATAAGTTTGAAAATGTTACAAGATACGAGGTCACGAGGGGGATTTGGGTTACCAAATTGGGAATTATACTACCAAGCAGCAACATTGACATGGTTGAAAGAATGGATTGAATTAAGAAATATAAGGTTGTTAACTTTGGAAGGGCATGATTTGCAACTTGGTTGGCATGCTTTTTTGTGGTATGGTAGAAATAAAATACATACTTTATTTATTTATTTATTTATTTATTTATTTATTATTTATTTATTTATGTTATTTTGTCGCATTTCTATGCCGCCCAAATCCCAAGGGACTCTGGGCGGCTTACAACAAAGAATAAAACAATGCAAACAATCCCATAAAAATGTTAAAAAGAAAAACATTAAAAGATTAAAAACTTTAAAAATGTTAAAACACATGCATTCCAATTCGTGGCCGGGTCTCGCAAGATCATTATAACGAGATCAACGGCCCCAGGCCTGCCAGAAGAGCCAGGTCTTCACCGCTTTGCGGAAGGCCAATAGGGTGGGGGCAGTCCGGACCTCAGGAGGTAATTGGTTCCAGAGAGCTGGGGCAGCCACAGAGAAGGCCCTCCCCCGCGGACCCGCCAGCCGACATTGTTTAGCTGATGGGACCCGGAGGAGACCGACTCTCTGGGATCTTACCGGTCGCTGGGAGCTATGTGGTAGAAGGCGGTCTCGAAGATAGCCTGGCCCTGAGCCATATAGGGCTTTAAAGGTAATGACCAACACCTTGAATTGCACCTGGAGACCAATAGGGAGCCTGTGCAGCTCGTGGAGAATTGGTGTAATGTGGGTGTATCTAGGCGCACCCACTATAACTTGCGCGGCTGCATTCTGGACCAACTGTAGTCTCCGAACACTTTTCAAGGGTAGCCCCATCTAGAGCGTGTTGCAATAATCCAACCGTGAGGTGACAAGGGCATGAGTGACTGTGAGGAGAGCCTCCTGATCCAAGTAGGGTCGCAATTGGTGCACCAGACGAACCTGTGCAAAGGTGCAAATACATACTTTCATAGACATTATATAAGAAATGCATTGTTATTGGTTTGGGAGGTGGTTAGAAATAAATATTATGTGAAAATACCAATATGGTTATCAACGATGGAAGCTTTAATACACCCAACTGTTTTTAATTTTGGAAATATTATTAGATATAAGGATTTGTTAACAGATAAGTGGTAATTGAAAGAGAAACGAGAACTGGAAGAACAGGGATTGAGATAGATTGGTATATGTATATGCAGATAAGAACAAGATATGAAAAAGATGCTAAGTTACATGGTTTTTATTTGGAAAAGTCTGAGTTAGATAGGATACTCATAGGAACAGAAGAAAATTTAATAATTTTTTAAAATAATTTTTTGTTATATATTGAATTGAAGGAGGAACAGGTGAAAGAAACAATGATAGCTTGGGGAAGAAATTTTGGACATTCAGTTGATCTTGAAAAATGGCAACAACTATGGGAAAGGAATTATAAATTAACAATGTCCACCGCATACAAGGAAAACCAATATAAAATGTTTTATAGATGGCATATGCCACCAGAGAAGTTAGCAAAAATGTTTAAAGATAAATCAGCGAAAAGTTGGAAATGTCACCAACTACCAGGATTTTATTATATGTGGTGGACATGTCCTGAAGCAAAAAATTATTGGAATAAAATTAAAATTTGGCTGGAAGAAATGACACAAATACATATTGAATTTAAACCAGAGTTGTTCCTATTGGGTATCCTACCGGATAAAATTAAAAAGGAATATATTTATTTGATTATACATGTAATAACAGCTGCAAGAATTGTTTATGCTCAAAATTGGAAACAAGAGAAAATACCTTTGGAAAATGAAGTAATAAAAAAGATTTTAGATTGTGCAGAAATGAATCAATTAACCTTTTTGATTAAAGATAGGGAAGAATCAGAATATTTTAGAACATGGAATTATTTTTATTGTTGGTTGGAAAAGAGATATAAATGATTAAGTTTATAACTATGTATAAAAATTTGATAGTAAGAATATGACTACAGGAATGAACTTTTACAGTGGATTGGATGATGATTAAGATAGAAGAAACTGTTGGAACAAGAACAAAAAGAAAAGTAGAAGTCAACACCAAGATGTCACAGGAGAGGGATGATTGATGTTTTAAATGTTTATTTGTTTTATAAAAAAAATAAAAAAATAACAAAAAAAAGAAGCTTTGTAGCTGTCTGTGGGTGCGAGGAGGTTGTCAGCCTAGGATGGCTTGTACTTTGGCTGAGTCCATCTCTATTCCCTCATTTGACACTCAATAGCCCATGTAGTCTAGCCCTGTGTGGTGGAATTCACATTTTGATAGCTTGACATACAGGTTGGTTGCCAGAAGTTTTTCCAGTACCTGGCGGACCAGGGGTATGTTGTCATTCATGGTCTTAGTGTAGATGAGGATATTGCCCAGGTAGACGAGAACCCCCTTGTAGAGGTGCTCGTGCAGCATCTTGTTTATTAACTGCATGAACACCACTGGGGCCCCCTGCAGTGCAAAAGGCATCACTTTGAATTGGAAACTCCCTAGGGGGCAGTTGAATGCTGTTTTCCATTCATCTCCCTCCCTGAAGCATACTCAGTAGTATGCTTCTCTGAGGTCTAATTTGGTAAAAACTTTGCCCTTGGCTAGGTGAGATAGCATATCCTTCATGAGAGGGAGGGGGTATAGGTTGTGTACACACACACGTAGTTTAACCCACGGACGTCCATGCACAATCTCATAGGTCCATATTTTTTTCTTTGAATAAGACTGGGTCTGTGACCCGTGGTTTGACTGGCTCGATGAACCCCCTTCCTAGGTTTTTGTCTAAATATTTGCACATTTCTTGCATTTCCCGGGGCATCATGTTGTACAATTTGGGTTTTGGTAGTTTTGCCCCGGGAATGATTTTGATGGCACAGTCTGTCTCACGGTGTGGGGGTAGGACGTTGCACTTGGCCTCGGTGAATACTTCCACGAGGTCCTGATATTCTCTCAGGATCTATTCGGCCTATGGGGTCTTGTCGGAGGTGGCTGCCAGTTGTTCTGGTGTGCCCTTTGGGAGGGTTCCCTGTGTGGGCAGTGCTTCTATTTGCTGGTGTGAAGGAGGTTGGGGTCCCCTTGCTATCCTCAGTCTGCGGCTGCCCCTTTGCCACCAGATGGACGGTCCCCACTTGTCTAGGCAGGAGAGTCCCAGTATGACTGCATCTGTCATTTTGGGGGCTATTACGAATCGAATTACTTCCCAGTTATTTGCTAGCTCTAGACTCACTGGTTCAGTCAGGTAGGTGGTATAGGCTCCCCCCAATAGGGACCCATTGACCTGTTCGAATCGGATCGGGTGGACCAGTCTTTTCACTCTGATCCCCAGTTTCAGGACTGTGGTTAGGTTGATCAAGCATCTAGTGCAGCCTGAGTCTATTAGGGCTTGAAAAGTCCCCTGGGTTCCTGTTTTTGGGGCTGTGAGGCATATTGGGAAAATGAAAGGATGGACTGGTTCACTCACCATTGGGTCGTTTTCATCTTTGTCCTCGCTGTCGTAGGATTCCAGCGACTGGTCATCATTGTCTGGGGTTCCCCCCCATTTGGCTGGGTGGGGAGGGACCTCTGCAGCCTGGGGGGTCTTCCAGGATATGTTGGTGGCACGCTTGGGGCCTTGTTCCGGTCGTGCCCTGGGTGGTGGCTCTGGCCTTGTTTTCGGGGCTGGGGTTGCGCATGCTGATGCCATGTGGCCTATCCCCCTGCATCTGTAGCATTTCAGTGGACTTCGTGGGAGGGCTGGTTTTGGGGTCGGCTGTGGTGCTGTGGTTCCCCATTGGCTGGGTGGTCTCTGGTCTGGTTGACCTCTCTCTTTAGTGTCCAGTTGCTTTCTCATGCTTTCTCAGAGAGTCGGTTCAGGATGTCCCGATAGGCAGCTACCTGGGCAATTTGCTTGACCAGGCTTGTTCTGAAAAAATGAACTAACAGCCACTCTGGCAAAGGGGATAGCTTTCCAATGACTCTCCTGAATTCACGGATGTGCTCCTTGATGGGTCGCCCCCTCTGCCTTAGGTTTCTGAGCTCATCTTCCGTGTATGGGTCCTCCTCCGCCTCCTCAAATCTGACCTCTAGTAGTTGTAGGAAGTCATTTATTTATTTATTTATTTATTTTCAAACTTATATACTGCCCTTCTCCCTGAGGACTCAGGGCGGTGTACAGCCAGAATTAAAAATATAGAATACGAACATTAAAAAAACAATTAAATATATATATAAATTTGGCCCCATACTTTAAAAAATGACCAACCAATTAAAAACATTTAAACATTTAAAAGTCATCTATGTTTTGCAGTTGGGGGGCTCTCCTCTTGTGGAGGGCTGCTAGCCATTCCCTTGCTTCTCCCTCTAGCCCCTCGGCGATGGTATTCACCATGGCTCTGGGGGATGGGTAGAGGTGTCCATAGCACTCTAGGTGGATCTCAGCCGAGTCAAGGAATAGAGCTAGCTGGACTGAGTCCCCATCAAATTTTCCCCTGAAGTGGGGCGGTTCGTTCAGCACTGCTCCTCCCTCCTCCTGTCAGCCCCTGGAAGCCTGCGCTTGATGTGGCTGGCCATCTTCCTCGGCTCTAGTTCGGAGAGAGGGAGGGAGTTGTCTGCCCTGGGTGGCTTGCCTGCTGCGTGGAAGAGGCACTGGCTGCAGCCTCGCGCTCCTTCTCCTTCTGGTGGGTGAAGAAGGGGGGCTGCATTCCCATCTGCGTCTCCTCACTTCAAAAGGATCAGCTGCAGCTCCCCTCTCTTTTGGGCGGCATGACAGCCCCTCATTATGAAGGGTGGCTCGGTCAAATTCCTCCCTCAGCTGCTCTATGGAACTCCCCAGGGGCTCCATCAGGGGCTTTGGGAGCCTGGCCTGTGCCCAGTCCCAGATCCAATCCACTCTTCCCAGCTCGCTCAGGGGCCTTCCCCCTTTCTGGGCATTGGGGTGGGGGAACTCAACCTCAGCTGCTTTAGGGGTTATCTTTTTTAAAAAAAATTTTTAATTTTATTTATATGCCGCCCTTCTCCAGAGACTCAGGGCAGCTTACAATGTGTTAAGCAATAGCCTTCATACTTTTGTATATTTATACAAAGTCAGCTTATTGCCCCCATAATCTGGGTCCTCATTTTACCTACCTTAGAAAGGGTGGAAGGCTGAGTCAACCTTGAGCCTGGTGGGATTTGAACTTGCAGTAATTGCAGGCAGCAGATGTAAGTGGATGTTAATAACTGCCTTAGTCTACTGATCCACCAGAGCTCTTCCACCAATACTCATCCCTTCTTGCTGTGGTCACTGGAGCAGGTGTCTCAGGTTTGATGCCCTGGTAGGGCTGCACTCCAGTTGCAATTAGGCTGCTGGGTCATGGAATTGCCTGGTTGGAAGTGAGCTCTGCCTCCCTTTCAGTCACTTGGAGCAGGCTCTCTTCGGATAGACTGCCCTCTGCCATGGTTACCTGAGTTTCTCTCCAAGCACCCCAGTTGTCGGAGAGCAACTGGAGAGGCCGGGACCCAGGAAACCTGGTAATCTTGATTAGTTTAAGAAATGAGCTGACTCGCTGCCAGGGTTCTGACGGATGCTCTAATTAATGCATGAGCCTCGAACCAAGTTTCAAAAGAAATCCAGTTATTTATTAGGAGCAACATGTCGGCACATACCCAAGTGGAGTCAGCTCTGCCCCACATAATTTACGTCCCAACTATGACCCTGCTAACCCCCTCCTCCCAGGGTGTGTCATAAATCACATTCTCCAACGGAGCACTTTCATGAGCTGTAGAGAACACGCCTCTCCGGCTAGCTCTGATAACCTAGGATGCGGCCTTGAGAAAGGTATGCGTGGAATGTGCTTCTGGTTGCTGCCGTGTTGCTCCGTTAGTTTTCCCCCCTCCTGCCTATGGCAACTCGAGAGCAGGCCAGGAATGCTTTATGAGTTGACACCCTGATGTTCCCCAGAGCTAGTGTTCAGGCCTTCATAAGCTACTTTCAAGGCTCTTTCAGTACAGGTAGTCCTCGACTTACAACAGTTTGTTTAGTGACTGAAGTTACAACAGCACTGAAAAAAGTGACTTATGACCATTTTTCACACTTACGACCATTGCAGCATCCCTATGGTCATATGATTTACATTCAGATGTAAATGTAAACCATATGGTTCATATTTATGACGGTTGCAGTGTCCCGGGGTCATGTGATCCCCTTTTGCAACCTTCTGTCATGCAAAGTCAACAGGGAAGCCAGATTCACTTAACAACTGTGTTCTTAACTTAACAACCGCAGTGGTTCACTTAACAAATGTGGCAAGCAAAGTCATCAAATGGGGCAAAACTCACTGAACAAATTTATCACTTAGCAACATACATTTTGGGCTCTATTGTGGTCGTACATTGAGGACTAACCTGTACCTCTTTGGCAACGTCAGTAATAGCAGAGCCTTTCTGAAATCTACAACCTGAAAAAAATTCTGGGATGATCCGAAGCAGACACTTTGCATTTAATTTGGTCCATTTAATTGCATTGGAATTGGGATTTCTCTGCCCCATGGGAGTCTCTGCTGCTCCCTCCTTACCCTCTCCCTCTCCAGTGCCCCCCTCCCCAGCTTCCGAGTAACCCAATTCTCCAAGAGCATCAGCCAGGAATGGCTTTATTCCCGCCACCCTCTCTGCGCTCAGATCTGCCTCCAGCTGCACCTGTCAAATGTTGAGCCTGCTCTGATCCAGCTCCTGTTTGAAGCAGGGTGTCTGAGATTCCAGGAGTGCTGCCCTTTGTTCCTCTCATCCTATAGTCTACCAGGCACAGCTATTTCTGTCTCCTGCTCTTGGCATTCAGCTACCAAAGGGAATGGCAACAAATGTGTTAAGAGGAGTGGATGGATGCTTGGGGATCGGTCAGGGGTGACCGGAGGGGAGGGGAGGCACAACAGGTGGCAGGGGGGAGGGGAGATACTGCACAGTTGGTCCTCCTTGGAGCAGTTCTCCAAAGAGCCACCGGGGGGAGTCAGAGGGCATTCCTAGCCCCCTGCCACCATGGTGTTGCTGTATGACTGTGTGCCATTTAGCCAATGGTACCCCTTTGAATGATGTGTCCTCAGAAAAGTGGTGGATGGGAGGGAGAGAGACCTTAAGTCAGTTCTTCTTTCATTTCATGAACATTTACAAGCAGTTCATAATTTGAATGGTAATTAAGTACACTAACAGGGTAATTCAGTTCAACTCTTTCCTGATGTTAGAAAGATGAGCTGATAAGTTTCACATTGCCTATTAAAGTACAGGTAGTCCTCGACTTACGACCAGAATTGAGCCCAAAAATTTCTGTAGTTAAATGAGACATTTGTTAAGTGAGTTTTGCCCTTTTTTACGACATTTCTTGCCACAGTGATTAAGTGAATCACTGCAGTCGATAAGTTAGTAACTTAGTTGTTAAGTGAATCTGGTTTCCCCATTGACTTTGCTTGTCAGAAGGTTGTAAAAGGTGATCACCTGACCCCAGGATGCTGCAATGGTCATAAGTATGAACCAGTTGCCAAGCATCTGAATTTTGATCACATGATCATGGGGTTACTGCAAAGGTTGTAACTGTGAACAGTCATAAGTCACTTTTTCAGTGCCGTTGTAACTTTGAATGGTCACTAAATAAATTGCCAATTCACATTGTCAAATGCTTTCTGTGCATCTAAAAATAACAATGCCATTTGTTTCTCTGAATGTACCTCATAATATTCCAATGTATCCAATATAATTCGTATATTGACTCTAATTTGCCTTTTAGGCAAAAAACCATTTTGGTCTGAATGTATGAGTTCATTTAGTAACCTTTTCAATCTTTCTGCCATAATTGATGCAAATATTTTGTAGTCTGCATTTAATAGTGAAATTGGTCTATAATTCTTTATTTGCTGTAAATCTGTTGCAATTTTTTATATAGCTCTGCTGGTAGTCCATCTGGTCCCAGGGTTTTTCCATACTTCTGCCTTTTAATTCCCTCCACCAATTCCATCATTGATATTCTTTCTTCTAGTGCTTTTTTGAATTTTTCTGGAATTTTGGGAGTCGTTGCTTTTTCCAAATATTGTTCTATTTTCTCTTCTGATATCTGTTCTTGTTGATATAATTTCTTATAATATTCCTAAATTATTTTTTTCTTTTCCTCATTTCGATGACATATCTTTCCATCTTGATCTAGTAATTGAGTTATCAGTTTCCTTTTTCATTTTATATACCAGCCATCTTCCTGGTTTATTTGCATTTTCAAAAAATTTTTGCTTTGTTGATTTTATTTTCCTTGCCAAGTCTTCATTCTCAATTAAGTTCAATTTATGTTTTTCCAAGTCCATTAATTTTTTTTTTAATTTTTAAAGAATTTTTTATTGGTTAAAAAGTACAAACAAACATATAAACAACAGTAAAACATACAAAACAAATAAACATAAATCAAGTCTTTACGACTCCTTTTTAAACTTGTCGCATCGGTAGTCTATATTTATACTTATATATCTATATACTTATATATAAAATAAAATGTATCTATTTATATTCTTTCTTACATATCTTTTATATCTCTATTTCTAGTACTCCGTCTCTTCAGCTTTTCTTAGTCCACTTATTTAATTAACTATGTTCTTCAATTGGTACTTAAGTTTTTTTTCCTATGGTTTCTATAGACCTCTCATTTGTATCCCTATTCTTGTTTTCTTTTCTTCTTCTCCAACCAGTTATACCATTTCTGCCATACTAAATAATAATCCATTTCTTCTTTTTCCTGTATTTCTTTTGTAAGTTTGTCCATTTCTGCACATTCCATAATTTTACTGATTATTTTATCTTCTATTGGTATATCCTCATGTTTCCAATTCTGGGCAAAAACTATCCGTGCTGCCGTTAATATGTAGATAATTAGACATTTTATTTATTTTTTGTAGTGTCCTGTGATTATACCTAATAAAAAGGGTTTCTGGCCTCATTTCTATTTTCTGGTGTATGATTTCCTCTATTTGTGTCCTGATTGTCTGCCAAAACTGTTTTGCTTTCTGGCAGGACCACCACATATGGTAGTAGATTCCTTTTTGTAGTTTGCAATTCCAGCATAATGGGGAGGCATTCAGGAACATTCTTGCCAGATGGGCAGGAGGGAGATGCCACCTGTAGAACATTTTGTAGATGTTCTCTTTGTAGGGTATAGACATTGTTAGTTTATAATTTACATTCCATAGTTTTTCCCATTTTTCCAATTCAATGTTATATCCGAAATTCTTCGCCCAAATTATCATATTTTCTTTAACCACTTCTTCTTCTAATTTATATCTTAATAAATACTTATAGGTTTTAGTTATCAATTTATCATCTGTCCCTTGTAAAATTTTATCTAATTCATATGGCTCTTTTTGGAATCCAAATTGCACCGAATCTGTCTTATATCTAGATTTTATTTGTAAATATGGCCACCAGTCAATGTCTGTACCCTGTTCTTTCAGTTCTTGTCTTGATCTTAGTTCCCCTTTGTTGTTTAACAAATCTTTATAGGTTTTCATTTTATCCATGTCCATAGCATTGGAGTAAATCTGTGCTTCCATGGTCGATAGCCATTCTGGAATGTTGTCATAATGTACTTGTCGAGCCCGACATCAGCTCGACATATTTGTTGGAGGGAGAGGCATCCAAGGCCGACTAAAGAATCCAAGGCCGACTAAAGAATCTACAGAAAAGCAGTGGGGATGGTTATTAGATATTCGGGGTAGTAGTGGTGACGGGTTTGTTAGGTTCTGGTGGTGGTGGTTGCTAATACCTGCGCATAGGCTGCGAGTCAGGATCATCTGTGAAGAATCGGCGTCTGCAACGTTTGAATGTGGAAGTGCCATCGGCTTGGGAAGAAGGAAATAAGGAACAGCTGGAAAGACGATTGCGTACGGGTGGGGCGTGGGTGCGGTCAGCGCGCTGCTTTAAAAAACGCTGACAAACCCAAACATTCAGTGCTGACTTTATTACATTCATACTTGGTTTTTCCTCGATACCCAACTGTTGCGGATTAAAGATTGCTTGACTAAACCGTTTTCCCTGTTTGGTGATTCATCTGAAGAACCGCCCAGAGGCAGATCAGAAGAGCCGAGAGTACTTTTTTAATCTTTTGCCAGGTTTGTAACAATGTTTCTCTAATAATATGCCGTTGGAAGTATCCGTGTTGTTTATCTTTTCCCTCCCACAAAAATGTGTGCCAACCTTTTTGTAAATCAAAACCTTCTAATGTCAGTATTGTTTTGTTTTTGAGTTCTATCCAGTCCTTAATCCAAATCAGTGATGCAGCTTTATAGTATGTTTTCCAATCCAGTAGTCCTAATCCTCCTCTCTCTCGTGTATCTTGTAGGTGTTTTATTTTAATCTTTACTTTCTTCCCCTGCCAGATATAATTTGCGATCATTTTGTTAAAATCTTTAAAGAAATCTTTCCCTGGTCTTATCGGGATTACTTGAAACAAATATAGAATTCTGGGTAAAACGTTCATTTTAATCGATGCAATCTTTCCCAGGAACGATAGTTGTAGTTTACTCCACGTTTCTAAATCCTTTTTTATCTGTTTTGTCAGTTTATTATAATTGTCCTCTCTAATTGATGATCCTTTGTTAGTAAGCCAGATTCCTAAATATTTTACCTTTTTTGACGTTTGTATTCCCAATTTATCTTCTAATTCCTTCTCTTGTTGGTTTGTAAGGTTTTTTGTTAATGCCTTTGTTTTTTGTTTATTAATTTTTAGTCCGGTTACCCTTCCATACTCTTCTATTCCTGCTAATAATTTAGTTCTTGATAGTATTGGCTGTTCTAAAATAAAAACCACATCATCAGCGAAGGCTTGGAGTTTATACTCCTCTTTTTTGATTCTCAATCCTTTTATTTCTTTATCTTTTCTTTTTTTTTAGACAAACTTTATTAAATTTATAAAGATTAAAAACAATTAAAATCAAAATAAAATATACAATTATATTAAGCATCTTATATAATTACTTATTTCATTTCTATTCATTAACATTTCTCTATATATACCTTATCTATAGGTTATACGTATACAAAATTAATCGCACAATCATTCTTCTGGCGGTAAATCTTTGTTGGTATTTGAGTATATCAAGCATATAGATATATTGTAACTGGTCATTTGTTATTTTAAGCCTCTAAATACATAAAAAAAAGGAAAAAGAAAAAAAAGAAAGAAGATAGGAATAAGTTAAATTTCAATAGTTATTGGTATTATTTTAAGTATTACCTTATCCACATTTGTTTTGCTTGACCCAATTATACCAATTATTCCATACCTTAAAGTATTTTGAGCTTTCTTTGTCTTGTAGTTTCAATGTTAATTGGTCAGATTCCGCACATAAATAAATTTTTTGAATTACCTGTTGCTCTGTTGGCAAATAGTCCATTTTCCAGACTTGGGCTAACGCTATTCTAGCAGCTGTGATAATGTGATGTATTAAGTATACTGTTTCCTTTCTAATGTTTGGTTTACACATTCCTAACAGGAAGATCTCTGGTTCTAGTTCTAAGTCTTCTCCTGTAATTTGGAAAATCCAGATTTTAATTTTCTCCCAATACGTCTTAATTTTAGGGCATAACCACCATGAATGGTAGAATGTGCCTCGGGCCTGCTTACATTTCCAGCATCTGGGATCTAAGTTGGGATGTATTTGAGCTAACCTCGAGGGGGCGAGATACCACCTGTACCACATTTTGAATTGATTTTCCTTATAGGATACTGATTTTGTTATTTTGATATTATTTTCCCAAATCTTTTCCCAGTCTTCTAATTGAATATTTTTGCCTATGTTCCTAGCCCAAGCAGTCATTTGTCCTTTAATTATGTTCTCCCCCAAATCGATTTCTAGTAGATATTTATATAATTTAGATAATGTTTTCTCTTCCTTCCCTTCCAGGAGTTTGTCTAGTCTATTAGGCCTTACGTCAATTCCTCCTCCTTCCCTATCTTTCCTAAATCTATTTTGTGCTTGGACATACGGCCACCAATCCAATTCTATTCCTGTGTCTTTAAGTTCCTGGCGTGTTTTTAGTAGTCCATTGGAATCTAAAATATCCCTATACCTTACATTTCTATGGGGGGAAATAGTGTTTGGGTGCATGGTTGCCTCCGCTGTGGACAGCCATCTGGGAACCTTCTTATAACATCTTTTTTTTATTTTCAGCCAACTATCAATTAATGATCCCCTAATTATATGGTTTTTGAAATGTTGGAAAGTCTTGTTCCCGGTGTTCCACAGGAAGGCATGCCATCCCATCAATAGGTCGTGACCTTCCAATTTTAACAGTCGTTGGTTATCCAGATTGACCCATTCTCTTAGCCATGTCAAGGAGGCAGCTCTATAGTACTTCTCCCAGGCCGGGGAACCGAAGCCTCCTCTTGATTTATCATCTTGCAGTACATTTAAATGTATCCTGAGTTTTTTACCCTCCCACAAAAATTTCGAGGTAATTTTATTCAAATTGGTAAAAAAATTTCTCTCCAACTTAACTGGTATATTTTGAAATAGGTAGAGGAGTCTTGGCAAGGTGTTCATTTTTAAAACTGCTATTCTTCCCAGGAATGAAATATTTAACTTTCCCCATTTTTCTAGGTCCTTTTCAATTTGATAAGTCAGTCCATCATAGTTATTTTTCTTTATATCAATATTCTTGTTTGTCAAATTTATTCCTAAATATTTTTTTTTACTACTTTTAGTCCCGATTGTTTCTCTAATTCCTCTATTTGCTTTATTGTTAAGTTTTTAGTTAATATTTTGGTCTTATCCTTATTTATTTTCAGCCCTGCAACCTTTCCAAATTTTTCAATTTCCTTCATCAATTTGGGTTCAGTTATTAGTGGATCTTCTAGGAAGAATACAAGATCGTCCACGAATGCTTGGACCTTGTACTCTTCTCCTTTTATTTTAAGCCCTCTTATGTCTTTATTTAATCTAATCCTTCGAAGAAGGTTTTCTAGCGTCAATATAAATAATAGTGGGGAAAGAGGGCACCCTTGCCTTACTCCTCTGCCTATTTCAAAAAAGTTTGTTGCATCCCCGTTAATTAATATTTTTGCTTTTTGTTTAGTATAGATGGATAAAATTAGTTCTTCAAATTTCTCACCAAATTTCATATTTTTTATTTGTTGGGTCATAAATTTCCAGTTAACTCGGTCAAAAGCCTTCTGTGCATCTATGAAGATTAGGGCTACTTGTTTTTCGGGGTGTCTTTCATAGAATTCAATAACGTTTAAAACTGTCCTTAGATTATATTTTGTTTGTCGGCCTGGTAAGAATCCATTTTGGTCTGCATGTATTTTCCGATTTAAGATTATTTTAATTCTGGTGGTTAATAGATTCATAAAAATTTTATAGTCCGAATTTAACAACGAAATTGGTTGGTAATTTTTAATCTGGGTGGTAGCTGTCTCTTCTTTTGGGATTAATGAAATATAGGCTTCTCTCCATGTATCTGGAATTCTTGCTTGTTTTAATGCCTCATTGTATACCTCTAGGAGGATTGGATTCAGAATTTCGTCAAACCTTTTATATAGTTCTACGGGAATCCCATCTGTTCCAGGTGTTTTATTGTTTTTTTGTCTTTTAATTGTCTCCTGTAGTTCCTCAATAGTTATCTCTCTATTTAGGGCTTCTATCCTCTTCTGAGATTTCTGGGAATCCTTCTTCCTCCAAATACTGTTTTATTTCCCCATTTGGTACCTCCTCTGGTCTGTACAAATCTTGATAGTAATAGGTTACTATCTCTTTTTTTTCTTCCATACCCTTTTGTGACTTACCCTGTTTGTCCTGGAGTTGGTGTATAATCCTTTTTTCTCTTTCCTTCCTTAACTTGTATGCCATCCACCTTCCTGGCTTATTTGCTTGTTCAAAATAATTTTGTCTTATATATTTCAGGGAGTTAATGGTCTTTTCCTGTTCTAGCAAATTCAATTTATGTTTAGCTGTCAGCCAATTAATTTTGGACTTATCGTCTCCTGGGTGGGCACTTAATTTTTCTTCCCACTTCTTAATTTCATCTTGTATAATCTTATATTCCCTTTCTTTATCTTTTTTTCTTTTGCTATTATAGGCAATGGTTACTCCCCTAATGTAAGCCTTTGTGGTGTCCCAAAGATTTTGTAGGGATGTTTGGTCCTTATTGTTCTCTTTAAAGAACCCTTCCAATTCCTTTTCTAATCTATCAGTATACTCCTTCTCTTTTATTGTCTGTGGATTCATCGTCCATCTACCCCTTCTTCGTGTTTGTCCTTTCCATTCTATAGTTATCGGGTTATGATCCGCCCACTCATTTATTCCAATATCCACCTCTGCCACTTCCTGTATTAACATCTTCGAAATCCACTTCCGGTGTTGCCGCGGACCATCGCTGACGGTCCTTTGAAGACCGCCAGCCCAGCTGTCTGTAAAGAGCCGTTTCGGAGGTTTGAAACGGCTCGAAAAAACTCCGACCCAAGAGGACGTCGCGAGGAGAGCCGGCGGCACAAGGTAGAGTCCCCTGTGAGACCCCCAGAGCGTTTTTTTTGGCGTTTCTGGGGTGTTAACAGGGTGGGACTCCCTATTCAAGCCGCTGAAGCTCCGGACAGCTGGGAAACTCTGCAAACGGCAGAGCAAGATAGCGCGGCAGCTTCTTTCATCACCAAACAATTAAAGAAAAAGTTCTGGACTTCCTTTTAAACTGCAAGTATTTAAAGTTTTTTTTTGAAGTATTTGGACGATTAAAGCAATTTGAAACAGAAAAGGAAAGTGTGGGGGAAAAAAATGGCGCTTGCTTCTAGTGAAGAGCAGCTGAAAGCGAAAGTAATTTGAGCTGTGTATCTGGTTACATTCTATCAGTTACAAATCCGGCTGGAAGGAAAAGAAAAATAGCAAAAAATAAAAGAAAATAAGAAAAAAAAGTATCAAGTGATTGTTTTAGACCTGACTGAATCTGGAGAATCTTTTGGGAAAAATTGTTAGAATTTGTGGAAAAGGAAGATCTGTAAGAGGCAAAATGGCAACAAAGCAAGCAGGGGGGGATTCCCCCACTCATAAGCAGAAGCAGCCTCAAACAGTGCAGCTGCAAACTCAGACAAAGGAAGAAAGCTATTATGACCGCATCATTAAAGAAATTCAAAGATCAGAGCAGGAGGTCAAAGGAATTGTTCAAGAGAAATATGAAGCAGTTAAACAGGATATTCAAACAGTTGCTAAAGGCCTGTCTGAGGTAGTGTTGCAGATTGACAAAAAAGTGAATAACCTTGCCTCAGAGATGGAGACTAAATTTAGAGCCTCTGATTCAAGAATGATTGAAATTGAAGAAGTTACACAAAAAATGCAAAATGAGATTACTATGATGCAATTTCGCTCAATGGAATATGCCATCAGACTGAGAGGTGTGAAAGAGAACACCAGGGAAGATCTTAGGAAAATTTGTGCAGAGGCTTTGGCAGTTATGTTGAAAGTAGAACCAGATGTGGTTCTGTGCAAGATTGACAAGGTCTACAGAGTTAACTCTCGTGTGGCGGTACAAAGGCAACTGCCTAGAGATGTGGTGATATATTTTACAGACAGAAGAATGAGAAATGAAATTTTGCAAAATTCCTTTGTTACAACTGTTCAAGTTGATGGAAGTGAGATTGGAGTTTTTAAAGAATTACCACCTAAAATGTTAAGAGATAGAAAGGATTTTGGATTTTTGGTGGCAGAATTGAAAAGACAGAATATACAATTCAGGTGGGATGCTCCAATAGGTGTAATACTGAGGCTGCGAGGAGTGAGATACCGCCTTAATACTATTGAAAAAGCAGAAGAATTTTATTATAACGTTTTGAAAGCGGGCTCTCCTCCTCCACGCACATCTTCACCAATAGATAAGGAAGCCCAATTACAAGCTGAGTTTGATCAAGAAACAGAAGCAAAAATAAGGCAGTCGCAAAAGGAGGCAAGAGAGATAATGGGAGCAGTAGGTGGTGTTGTGGTTGACCCTTTTGCACCATTTGAAGCTTCTCCTTTGGAAGAAATGTCTAAAACCATCACAGAGGAGGCGATGGCTCTTGAATTGACAACATCTAAAATGGAAGAGCAACGCATAACCAGAGCGATGTCTAAACAAATGAGGGAACAGCAGCAAGAATATATTAAGCCACAGCGTGAAAAAAGAACCAAAGATAAGCAACAAGCTGAAGTCATGGGAGGAGCTAAACCGAAGATTACTACTGTAGAAAAGAATCTTCAACAATTGCTCTCAAAACTTCAGACAGGGTCAAATGGCACTTAAATTTTTGTCTTGGAATGTTAATGGATTGAACTCTCCACAAAAAAGAAGGAAGATATTTCATTATTTGAAACAATTGCACAATGATGTTATTTGCTTACAGGAGACTCATATAAAATTGCAAGATCAGAAATATTTGATAAATTCAAGATTGGGAACGCAATTTGTTGCTTCAAATTTGGAAAAGAAGAATGGAGTGGTGATATATATAAATAAAAGACTTGTAGCTAAAACTATAGAAATAGACAAAGATGGAAGATATATTGCAATTGAAATCATTACAGATAATGGACCAATCTTGTTGGTCAGAATATATGCTCCAAATCAGCAGCAGGAAAATTTTTATAAGTTGCTTCATTTAAAAATTTTGGAATGGAACTATTTAACTATTATAATAATGGGTGACTGGAATGGAGTAATCCAACCTAAAATCGATAAAAAAACTACGGCCAAATTAGGGATTAAATTACCACAAGCTTTTTTTGAACTGAAAGAGGATTTGGAATTGAAAGATATCTGGAGAGTTCGAAACCCAAATGAATTGGATTTTACTTTTTACTCAGACAGGCACAAATCCTTTTCCAGGATAGACCTTTTCCTCTTAACTACTAACTTACTTTCTAAAGTAAAGAAAATAAAGATATTTCCTAGGACTTTGACTGTCCACAGTCCAGTCTGGATGGAAATCGAGATGAGTAAAAGAGAAAGAAGATCCTGGAGATTAAATGAGAATTTATTTAGATATGAAAAAAATATAATTGAACTTAAAAAGCATTTAAAGGAGTTTTTTAAACTGAATTTGAATAAAGGTACCCCTATTGAAATAGTTTGGGATGCAAGCAAAGCATATATGCGGGGAGTACTAATTCAAATGAACTCTAAACATAGACAGAATCAGCAGAAGAAGAGACTACAATTGGAATGTGAGATAAAAAAGAAAGAACAACAACTGATACAAAAACCAACAGATGGAAAATTGCAAATGGCCATAAAACTTTTGAAGGATCAATTTCAAATGCTTATAGCAGACCAAACGGCAACTAATTTACAATTTGCAAAGCATAATACTTTTACTAATGCTAACAAACCGGGCAGGTGGTT
>WNWU01013108.1:92757-136975 GCA_012654045.1 Ptyas mucosa
TCTTGCCATGAAATTAAGATGCCATCTGGTATTAGCCAACGGAACATCACTTTGTGTTTGTTTAATTGTGATGTGAGGAAGTTGTAGTTTCTCCTCTGTTCTCTCACACGTCTCGGGATTTGCTTCAGTGTTATTATTTCCTTCCCCTTATAGTACATCGCCTCCTCTCTCATTTTTCTGTATATCTCCTCTTTTACTGTTTTTTTTGTAAATCGGACATGTACTTCTTTTGGGAGTTTATTCCTTCGTGCATAATTAGTATGCACCCTGTAAACTTCGTCTATATCCCTTCTTATATCATTTTTATCTCTCTGTAACGCTTCCGCAAGAATCTCCGTCATAGTCTCTCCCAGATCTTCCTCCTTGGTTTCCGTTATGTTTTGGAACCTTAAATAAAATGATGATTTTTCCATTTCAAGGAATGTGAGTCTTCCGTCTCCCGGTTACTTGCCCGCTGCTGATGTTCCAGCATTTCCACTTTTTTTATCGTCTGTTCCATTTTAAGTTCTGTCTTTTGAATCCTTTGTTCGTTTTTAGCCATGTTTTGTTGGATCTTTTCTATTTTGTCATCCATTTTCTGTATATTGTCATTTATCTTTCCCACATCAGATTTCAAATCATCGTGATTTCGTCTTGTCTCTTCATGATTATTGGCAATCGTTTCCTGGGTCTTGATCATCGTTTCCTGTATCATTGCTAGAGCTGACTGGATGTTTTGCATGCTGGAAGTGGAGACTGTCTTTTCTTTTTCTGTCGCTAACATCGTTTCTATGGATTTCTGTTGGGCAGGGGATGCAACCAGGGAGGCCTGGTTTGGAGTCGTTTTTTTGGTAGTTTTGGTTATGGTAGTTATGCCGGTGCTTGTCATCTTGATGATTTTTTTTGTTAGGTTCTCCCAAAATTTCATACAATTACGTACTCTTTCTGTTTTTCAAGTTTGTTATTTATAGTATATTAATAATGTACTAATCTCTAAAGCCTATGATATGTAGGTCTTCCAATGACAATTAACTTATAGTTTTTATATGTATTCTCAGCACTTAACACTCTAGTAAACAGTTAGGTATATAGATATATCAAGATAACTTATATATTCTAATGATGAAAAGGAAGAATAAAATGAAGGAGGTAAGGGGAAAAACTTAAGAGTTCTAATACTTCATTAAATCTTAATATAGTTAATACAATAAAATGATTAGTCTATGAAAATGAATCTATAAAGTCAAATATCAATGCTATAGATATATAAATAAGGATTAGCTAATTATTTTAATTAACTTATACAAACGTTGCTATTTAATTAAAGTTCTATTATTAATTGATTCCTAAACAATCCTCTATGCAATTAAATAAATATCAATTATTCGATTATTCAAAATTACACAATCACAAAGAGATTAATCACCGTTTACACTTGTTAGAGAAATTAATCAGGTATAAATATAAAGTTATTTTACTGTTGGTATAGAGTTCTTTTTTGCTCTTACGTGTAACAGTTCTTGTGGCAAACTTCTCGTATCATAAAGTCTTTAATGTCTCTGTCTCTCGGACTTCCCAGTTATCAAAAGCCTGCAGTCCAAATTTAGTCACTTTAATAGGGTCCGTTCACCTTGGTTAATCAGTTAATTAACGTATTAGTTCCTCCGTTATTATCTTAAATCGCCACTTTTCCGCTTGCCTTCTAAGGCGCCACTTTCGTTCGCTCTCACCACTTCAATGGCGCCGCCGCTTTCACTTTCACCCTCGCTGTTTCTTTATCTTCCTGTTGCTTTCTTTCTGAATACTTTGGTCTAATCCTCTGTAGTTCCTTATTTAAGTCCAAAGACCTTTCTTCTCTATTCCGTTTAAATCCAAAATCCGGTCTCACTCATGAAATATGGGTTCTATTGAGGTTTCTCGTTCCAAGCAGTCTCTCTCTTTTTCGCACAGTCACTGCCTGTCAGTCTTTCGCCCTTGTCGTCTCTCGTCGCCGCTCTCCACCTTCCTTGGGCTCGAATTCTCTGCTTTCCGCTTTCTGGCACACTTTGTTGCAGTGCTTTACTCACTCGCTTTCGTCTCGATCGGCTTCACTTTAAGCTGGATACAGTTGCGATTCTTTGATTTAATCTTCGCCTCCCTGCTGTGCGGTTTCAACGCCTCAGGCCAGCCAAAGTGGCTGGTTTTTTCCCGTCCGGAATTAGGGGGTTTCTCCTGAACCTTCGAGGTGGTTGCCTTCCCCCCCGAGGTCCTTGAAGGTTCCCCTTATTCTATTGATCTCTCCAGGATCAATAGCGCCTGCAGCGGCTTCCTGGATGGGAATTTTGGACTTTCAAGAGCGGAGCCTCCGTTCTCTAAGTCCTGGTGCGCTGGTGTCACCGCCGGAAGTATCTCATCTTGCCTCTTCAAATCACACCACCCAATTTGTAATCCAAATAGTCCAATTCTTAGGTTCCAGCTGTTCCTTTATTTAAATCCCAAATTCAAATTCCAGATCTGCTCCCAAATCAATCAGATTCTTCAGGTTCGTGATACCCTAATCCACATAGACTTAATCCATATAAAAAGAAAAGGTAGAAAGACTATAAAAAACCATCCAAAAAGCAAAAAAAGAAAAAAGGAGAAAAGGAGAAGCCAAGTCAGAACAAAAATTAAAAATCCACCAATAAAAAATTCCAAAACCAAGTTATTTGCTCAAAATGTCCAACCAAACAATAAAAAATAGAAAAGGTATAAGATATAGCCTCGCAAAAAAAAAAAAGTTGAAAAGAAAATGGAAAAAGCAAAAACCCTCCCAACCACACACACACACAAAAATTAAATCCAGGAAGCAAAGACTTCTACAAAAAAAAAAAAAAAAGAGGTACACAACAAAAGAGTAATTAAAAAAAGGTCAAGTCGGAGAAGACAAAATAATATTCTACATGTTCCTATTGCAAAACCTTCCAAAATTTAAATAGTCCACTTAAAATAGTCTTAGAAATCTTAAAAATATCCATTTACTTTCCTTCTTTCCGTTTTGTGCTCCCAGTCACAAAACTCAAATTTTTAAAGTACAGTTCATTGACCTCTTTGTCCAATCTGCTTTCAATTCCTTTAATTTTTCAGCTTTCATTAATCAGTCTGTATTAATGTGAGGCCCTCCTCATGAGGTGGGGCCCGTATGGTCAGTTGGGTCTGTTGATTGCGTACCTGTCTCCCAGCTGCGTATCAACAGCCCTGCCCGGGCTGCTTGATGCCCTCTCGGGGCTGGTGGTGGAGTTTCCCAGACTTATTGTTCTGGGGGACTTCAATCTGCCGTCCCTGGGTGTGGCGTCAGGTGCGGCTCGGGAGTTCATGGCTTCCATGGCAGCTATGGATCTGACTCAGATTATTCAGGGCCCGACTCATGGGGGGGGCACACGCCTGATCTGGTTTTTGTCTCGGAGCAGTGGTTAGATGAGTTCGGTGGGGGATCTCCTTCTATTTATCCCCTGTCATGGACCGACCATTATCTCCTTCGGCTAGGCTTCCATGATGTCGCCCCTCCTTGCTGGGAGCCGGAACCGACCATCTGGTTCCGCCCCAGGCGCCTGATGGACCCTGAGAGGTTCCAGCAGGAGCTTGGGATGATCCCTCTCTCTCTCTCCCACGCCCCGGCCACGACCCTGGTGGAGGCCTGGGAAGAGGCTGCTGCCGGGGCTCTGGACCGGGTCGTTCCTTTGCGGCCTCTGATTCGTCGCAGACCCCGGTTGGCTCCCTGGTTTACCGAGGAACTCCGGGGGATGAAGCGGCGTAGACGAGGCCTAGAGAGCTGTTGGAGGGCCAGCCGTTCCGAATCCGACCGATTTCAGTTAAGATTGGCCACTCGGGCCTATTTGGTGGAGTTGGCGGCGGCAAAGCGCCGCTACTTCACTGATGTTATCGCGTCCGCAGAGAATCGCCCGGCTGCCCTGTTTAGGGTGTCCCGCTCCCTCTTAAATCAGAGGGTGAGGGAAGATCCTTTACAGGGATGAGCCGAGGAGTTTGGTCAGCACCTGTTGGACAAAATCGCTCAGATTCGGGACGGCTTGGACTCCGACTGGACAGAGTCAGACGGGGGTGAGACAGCGGGTCCTGTGCTTTGGGAAGAGTTCGATTCTGTTACCCCAGAGGAAGTGGACAGAATCATGGGAAAGCTGAGTGCGGCCACCTGTGTGTTGGACCCATGCCCCTCCTGGTTGGTTTATTCAGCCAGGGAGGTGACACGAGGCTGGATCCAGGCGGTGATAACAGCTTCTTTGAGGGAGGGGAACTTCCCGACCACCTTGAAGAAGGCGGTGGTGAGGCCCCTCCTCAAGAAGCCGGCCTTGGATCCAGCTGTATTAAATCATTTTCGTCCAGTCTCCAACCTTCAAGGCTTTTTAGCGAAGGTTGTTGAGAATGTGGTGGCACATCAGCTCCCGCTGGTCCTGGATGAAGCAGATTACCTTGACCCGTACCAATCGGGTTTCAGGCCCGGGTACAGCACAGAGACGGCATTGGTCGCTCTGGTGGATGATCTCTGGAGGGGCCGGGACAGAGGTTATTCCTCTGTTCTGGTCCTATTAGATCTTTCGGCGGCATTCGATACCGTCGACCACGGTATCCTGCTGCGTCGCCTCGAGGGGTTGGGAGTGGGAGGCACTGTTTTACGGTGGTTCTCCTCCTACCTCTCGGGTCGAACGCAAGCGGTGTTGGCAGGGGGGCAGAGATCGACCTTGAGGCCACTCACTTGTGGGGTGCCTCAGGGGTCGGTTCTCTCACCCTTTTTGTTCAACATCTATATGAAACCGCTAGGGGAGATCATCCGTGGTTTTGGGGTGAGGTATCATCAGTATGCGGATGATACTCAGCTTTTTATTTCCACCCCGAACCAATCCAGTGATGACCTCGACGTGATGGCCCGGTGCCTGGAAGCGGTACGGGTCTGGATGGGTAGAAACAGATTGCAACTCAACCCGGCCAAGACCGAGTGGCTGTGGGTACCGGCATCTCGGTTCAGTGGAGAGATGCCATCGCTGACTATAGGGGGTGAAGTTTTGCTCCCTGTAGATAGGGTGCGCAACTTGGGCATCCTTCTGGACTCACGGCTGAGCTTGGAAGACCAGATAACGGCCGTGACCAGGGGGGCATTTGCCCAGATACGTCTGGTGCGCCAGTTGCGCCCCTACTTGGACCGAGATGCCCTACGCACAGTTACTCACGCGCTGGTCACCTCACGGATTGACTACTGCAACGCTCTCTACATGGGGCTGCCCTTGAGGACCACTCGGAGGCTTCAGCTGGTACAAAATGCAGCCGCGCGGGTTGTGATGGGAGAATCCCGATACTCCCATGTTACACCTCTCCTGCGCGGTTTGCATTGGTTGCCGGTTGCCCTCCGGGTGAGATTTAAGGTGCTGGTGATGACCTACAAAGCCCTACATGGCCTAGGACCAGGATATTTGGCGGACCACTTACAGCCAGCAACGATATCCCTTCGCCCGGTTCGCACCCATAGAGAGGGCCTACTCAGGGTGCCGTCAGCTAGAGAGTGGCGGCTGGCGACCTCCAGGGGTAGAGCCTTCTCGGTGGGTGCCCCCACCCTCTGGAATCAACTTCCCTTGGAACTCCAATTAGCGCCTGACCTTCGCACCTTCCGCCATGAATTAAAAACTTGGTTGTTTAAATCCCTTGACCTGGACTGATAATGGGGTTTTAAGGGTTAATTTTAAATCTTTTAAATTTTTAGACTTTATTTTATATTGTGGCTTGTTTTTATTATTGTGAGCCGCCCTGAGTCCATTGTGAGATAGGGCGGCATATAAGCCGAATAAATAAATAAATTAATTAATGGCTTCCGCTCCTCCGCCGCTATTCTGGAAGTGGGGAGGTAGCCTTATTCCGCTCCCTCCACTCTCCTCTTTGCCAATTCTCTCAAGTAAAATAGTTTTAAAAGTTCAGGAGTTAAGTATATAAAGGAATCTTGTTTCCAAGACAACAGTTTCTCACCCAGATGATCACCTCTTTTTTCCTTCTCTTCTTGTGTGTGGCTGCCCGGCTTTTGACAGCTCCTAATGACTGTCTTCCCTTGCCTCTGGGTCGGAGGCTAATTTATTTATTTATTTATTTAATTCGGCTTATATGCCGCCCTATCTCACAATGGACTCAGGGCGGCTCACAACAATAAAACAAAGCCACACTATAAAATAAAGTCTAAAATTAAAAAAAAATTAAGTTAACCCTTAAAACCCTAATGCCGGCACATCAGGGAACTTGCGACTTCCCTGTTAGTACCAGCCTGTGCCTCCGTTCTTCACTGTCCCTACAGGACAGCTATGAACCCTGGGGATTCCCTGAAGCAGCTGAGATATCAGCGTTTTCTAGGAGCCCTGAAATTTGCCGTACCAGCTGTGGTGCTGACCACACCCCCTCCTGAGTTCTGTCTTGATGGCAAGTGGGGAGCCTGCTGGGCCTTTGACCACTTCATGGGGAGTGAAAGCTTTGGCGGCGTCCACTCCCAACAAGAGCAGGATTTCAGCTTCGGGATCTAGGTGTTGTGGTTCGCCAGCAGCCTACGGAGCTGGCAGCGGAGTCGGACAGCGATGAGGCTGAGGAAGAACATGGGCCAGTCCTGGAAGCTGGGGAAGGCCCAGATGAGGGCTCTGTGTCGGAGGCAGAGATGTGGCAAGGGCCATCGGGGAGTGATGTGCGGACTCCGGAGCCTCCAGAGGCTAACAGTAGAGTGGCAGAGGAACAGGAGGAGCCTGTTCCTAGTGCACATATGAGAAGAGTTGCCAGAAGGCAAGAGCAGCTAAAGCAAAGAGGACAACTCGGGAGTAGGGCCAAGAGATGATTGGCCCCTCCCATAAAGCTTAAAAGACCAGCAACGGATTTGGGCTCTTTGTCGGAAACCAATGTTGATAATATTGCTGCACTTATCTCTTGTCGTCATCTTCTGCTTTTGAACTTTTGCCAAGAGAAGCCTTTGGCAGTTTGCCTAATTATACCAAGGTTGGTGATTAGACTGAAGTATTTGTGTTATGAAGAGTTTGTTTTAATTTAGTTTGGACTACGCTGATAATGAGTTAATTCTCAGCTGTTCTAATAAAGTCTGTGTCAGCTTTGGAAGCCATTAGTCCGGAAGCTTCAATGCTGACACCTTCTCATGTGTGGGAAAGTAGGAGGGGGGATTAAGGAGAGGAATTGTTAGTAGACATAATAGCATTCTTCCTGTCGGTCAAGGTCAGGGCGATCCAGCATCTGGAGAGGGAGTGGTCAGGGGGCTGGGTAGAGATGGGACAGACGTTGATTGGAGCATGTGATCAACTGGGGAGTGAGGGGATGGTTTTGGGGGGTTTGACTTACTGAGGGAAAACCCAGGCTTTTCAGATTCGGGTTTTCCCAGATGTGCCAGTTTACCTATTCTAGTAAACAGAACTTTGGAAAACGCTTGCTTCTGCGTCTTTACTCGGAGTTGGGGTTTTCTGGAACGCTGACACTCTGTTTGTTTTGGAACTGTTTGCATCAATTACTAACTACTTGGGCCTGGGTCACAACACTAGGGCAGGAAAGTGATTAGCCACTCGCCTCAGGTGAGATATGGTGCTTGCAACCTCTGGTGTTGCAATCTGACTGCGGTTGTTTGGTAAGGCGTCCCATTCTAGCAATGGTGGCAGTGAGAACTGTGCACTCCCATTGTCAGCCCACGTCGTCGGGGCTGTCATTCCGGTGGGAAAGGAGGTAGACAGAGTATGCAGCCCACGTTCCTGCCCAGATATCTTGCCTTGCTGTCACTTGCCTCCTCCTGCATACAGACGGTGCAATCCTCTTCCTTCAGCCATTCACAGGGCCTCCAGCTGAGGGCGGATAGGACTGCACTTGCGTGGATGAGGTGCCGGCTGCGTTAAGACAGCATTAATGGAGGCTTACCAGACCTATCCCTATTGGAATGGCCCCAACGAACCAGGACTAATTGCCCTGAATTACTGGCTGGCGGAAGGTAGCTGGAGCCCTCCAATCAGCATAGGGCTTTGGGGTGGAATCTGGGGGAGGAGTAGCGGGGTGAGGCACACTAGGTTTAAAACGGGAAGGGAAAGCATGATAAGGTTAGAGCTGACAATATTTCACTGTAATTGCACTGGGTGATTGTCGGAGTGTGCCGAATTTAGGAAGATAAAACCTTAGAACAACATCCACCCTGTTGTCTGCGATTTATTTTCTTATCCTGATTCGGAACCTGACAGGTTGTCAGCTCTAACCCATTGCTGTTTGTGAAAGCATGGCAGAAGGAACGCAGCCAGATTTGGAAGCTGCAGATTTAGCAGAAGAGTCCAAGGATTTAGCAGAGTCAGCCATCCTCACTGACCCGACGGGAGGGAAAGTTACTCGCGTCCGTGGCAACCCTTAAACCACACATGCCTCCTGGGTGGTGCTAAATGAGTAACAGACAGACTGGTAGCCAGACATCCGCGAGGGTCTCCTGGCTTCACACACAATCCCACGGTCCTTTTAAGGACCTTTTAAGTACCAAAAAAATAGCAGAAACAGCAGAAATAACAGAAATAACAAATACCAATGATAAAATGATTCAGAATATTGGAAGTTCAATATGTATATGCCAACTTAACATCGAAGGCAGTAGTAGGTCAAAATGCGAACATCTCTCCAAACTACTACTTGAAAACTATGTTGATTTGGCTGTGATCCAGGAAACACATATTGAGAATGAACAGCAGCTTAAAAGCAGAGGAAGAATACCTGGATATGATGTCTTAGGCGCTATTTTTCATCAAACTTATGGCCTGATAACATATGTGCGTAATAACGTTGAAAACGCATATCTACTGGAAGCAAGCAGTGAGGATAACATCTACACTATCACAATTAAGATTGGAGATACCCAAGTCATGAACATCTATAAGCCCCCTACTATCTCCTGGCCTAACACAGTTCTTTCAAGGATTCCACACCCGGGCATCTACATAGGAGATTTTAATAGCCATCATACTCAATGGAGATATACACTTAATGATACTAACGGCGAGACCCTCTGCGAATGGGCAGAGCAGAACAATCTATACCTAGTTTTTGATGCTAAAGATCAAGGCACTTTTAAATCAGCTGCATGGAAGAAAGAGTATAACCCAGACCTATGTTTTGTTACACAAGATAATGCCAAACCTATACCTGCCTCTCGACAAGTGCTACCAACGTTCCCCCATAGCCAACATAGACCTGTCATCATTAAGACAGGAATAAAGATACCTATTATTAGATCTATACCTCGACCAAGGTGGAACCTGAAGAAGGCTAACTGGGAAAAGTACACAGTGGACCTTGAGAACACAATAGGACATATTCCGGCAATTAGTAACAGCTACTATCACTTTGTTGGAGCAATCATGTCATCGGCTAAAAAATTCATCCCACATGGCTTCCGCAAGGAATATATCCCAAGATGGAATGAAACTTGCGAAAACCTGTACCAAAAACTTTTAGAGAATGATGATGCTGAGATAGCCGATGAACTTCTTCATAATCTTGACCTGGCGCGTAGGCAGAAATGGGAGCAAACTACGTCTGGATTAGATTTTAAACACTCAAGCAGGAAGGCATGGAGCCTATTGAGAAAACTGGGAGGAGACCAACCAGCTCAACGTAAACAAGAGGTTACTCCAGATCAAGTAGCAACTTGAACTGTCAACTTAACTAGAGCACCACATGATAAGAAACATACTAAACTAGTGAAAAGAGAACTAAAGCATCTAAAAACTCTGGGATTGCCTAACCAGGAATACACTCGACTCTTCCAAGCAGCTGAAATAGACACTGCCTTGAAGAATGTCAAAGCTGGAAAATTTCCTGGTTTTGATGGAGTAATGCCAGAATTTATCATCCATTCTGGACCTCGCACAAGAGAATGGCTGGCAAAATTTTATACAGATATTCTAACTTCCAGTAAGCTCCCTCCAGAATTTAAAAGAACTAAGGTAATCGGCATATTACAACCTGGAAAAGAA
Source organism: Ptyas mucosa (assembly GCA_012654045.1). Lineage (NCBI taxonomy): Eukaryota > Metazoa > Chordata > Lepidosauria > Squamata > Colubridae > Ptyas > Ptyas mucosa. The sequence goes on from WNWU01013108.1 coordinate 102,735, forward strand.
AGCAATAAGCCAGAAAACTATCGTCCCATTGCTCTGTTAAGTGTCTGCTATAAACTATTTGAAAGGTTGATACTTACCGGTTGCTGGGAGCTATGCGGCAGAAGGCGGTCTCGAAGATAACCTGGCCCTGAGCCATGTAGGGCTTTAAAGGTAATAACCAACACCTTGAATTGTGACCGGAGACCAAAAGGGAGCCAGTGCAGCTCGTGGAGAATTGGTGTAATGTGGGTGTACCTAGGTGCACCCACGACAGCTCGCGCGGCTGCATTCTGGACCAGCTGTAGTCTCCGAACACTTTTCAATGGTAACCCCATGTACAGCGTGTTGCAATAATCTAACTGTGAGGTGACAAGGGCATGAGTGACTGTGAGGAGCGCCTCCTGATCCAAGTAGGGTCACAATTGGTGCACCAGGCGAACCTGTGCAAAGGTCCCCCTAGCCACAGCTGTCAGATGTTGCTCTAATCTTAGCTGTGAGTCTAGGAGGACACCCAAATTGCGAGCCCGTTCTGAGGGGGACAATTTCTCCCCCCCCAGAACCAAGGATGGACAATCGACATAGTCTTTAGGAGGCAATACCCACAGCCACTCGGTCTTGTCTGGGTTAAGTCTGAGCCTGTTGACTCCCATCCAGACCCTCACAGCCTCCAGGCACCGGCACATCACATCCACCGCATCACTGAATTGACGCGGGGTAGAGATATACAGCTGGGTATCATCCGCGTATTGCTGATACCTCACCCTGTGTCATCGGATGATTTCACCCAGTGGTTTCATGTAGATGTTAAATAGGAGGGGAGAGAGGACCGAGCCCTGAGGCACCCCGCAAACGAGGGGCCTAGGGGTCGACCTCTGTCCTATTAGCAGCTAAACTGTATGTAAAACAATCCAAATGCGAATTCCACAAGTCTCAGTTGGACTATTTAGGCTTCCGCATATCCTCGAAAGGGGTAGAGATGGACCCCGCAAAAGTGCAGGTGGTATTAGATTGGCTGGCCCCACGAAAAAAGAAAACAATTGCAAAGTTTTTTGGGATTTGCAAACTTTTATCGCCACTTTATCCCGTCCTTTGCACGAGTTGCACTTCCATTAACTGACCTCTTAAAAGACCAAACATTTGGTTAATAGGCCACGTCCACGGCATCCAATACAGTGGGATAGTGCATGTCAACAGGCATTTGAAGCATTGAAATCATTGTTCGCAGGGGAGCCGGTGCTAAAACATCCAGACCTGGAGAAGCCATTTGTGATACAGGCTGATGCCAGCGATGTAGCCGTAGCAGCGGTCCTCTTGCAAGTCAACGACCAGGGGAGATTGCAACTGTGTGCTTACGCGTCCCGGAAATTAAGCAACACCGAACGCAGGTGGGCTATCTGGAAGAAGGAGGCATTTGCGGTACGATGGGCATTATTGATGTGGCGACATCTGCTGGAAGGGGAGGGCTTATCATTTGAGGTCTGGACCGACCACAAGAATCCGGAAGCCCTCCAAACCCCCCGTCGAGTCTCGCCCAAGCAGGTCAGGTGGGCCATGTATTTCCGACGGTTCAATTTCAGCCTGAAATAAATCCCTGGAGGAAAGAATTTCCTGGCTGATGCCTTGTCCCGTAAACCTCAATACTCTAGTGAACGAGAACAGGTGGTACAGGCTCTCATTCCGAAACCAGTCACGAGGGATCGGATCACCCAACCAGTCTCCTATACAGCCCATAGAACAGAAGCCACAGGCATTGCCCAGGACATCCAGAAAGAACTTCCATCTGATGAATGGTACCAAGCCAATAAGAGTATTTTAAGTCATAGGGCTGATCTGGCATGGAAAGGAATCAAAATCTATGTTCCACATAGACTATGACTTGAAGTGTTGCGCCGATGTCATGATGTCCGAATGGCCGGACATTTCGGATTCTTAAAAACTTTGCACCTCACGAATCGTCAATTTTGGTGGCCCCAGTTAAAAAAGGATGTGGAAGACTATGTACGCAGTTGCATGACATGTACTATGATGAAGACACGGGTCGGTAAACCTCCAGGCCTTCTACAACCAGTGGCGGCTCCTGTGAGACCCTGGGAGGAGATAGCCATGGACTTCATCGTGGACTTGCCTGAGAGCCGGGGTAACACAGTGATATGGACAGTAATTGACCTTTTTTTGAAACAAGCCCATTTTGTGGCTTGCCCGGGATTACCTTCGGCTAGAAAGCTAGCCAAACTGTTCTTAACAAACATATACCACCTTCATGGAGTGCCCCGAAGGATTATCTCTGATTGCGGGGTACAGTTCACAGCCGAATTCTGGCGGAAGTTCTTGGCAACAATAGGCTCCTCACAGGGACTTAGCTCCATCTTCCATCCTTCTACTAATGGGGCGGCCAAGAGAGCCAATGCAATGGTAGAGAGGTATATCCGGTGCTACGTCAAATACCAACAAGTCGACTGGGCGGACCTATTACCTTTCGCCGAGGTCGCATACAATAACACCGTACATAGCAGCACCGGATATACCCCGTTCCATATTGTTTCAGGGGTTGAATTCGTCCCGATACCCGAGTGCCCCCACCCGGAATCTGAAGAGGTGGGGTTACAGGAATGGATGGTCAAAATGGCAAGAGTCTGGGGCCATGTTAGGGATGCCCTGCAGAAGGCAGTGGATAGGTACAAATACCAATCGGATAAGAAACGGCGACCACAACCACCTTTCCATGTGGGTCAGAGGGTCTACCTTTCCACTAAGTACTTAAACATCAAGGTGCCATGCAAAAAATTTGTCCCAAAATATATTGGCCCATTCCCAATAGTTAAAATTATCAACCCCATCACTGTACAGTTATGGTTGCCCCCCCTGCTGGGGAAAACCCAACCTGTTTTCCATAGTAGCCTCCTACGTCTGGTGGGAACCTCCAATATACGAGGAACCCCACTTCCTCCACCTCCACCTGTGGATGTAGGCAGAGAACAACATTATGAAGTGGAGGAGATTTTAGATGTTCGATGACATAGAGGCCGCCTCCAGTACCTTGTGCTTTGAAAGGGGTACTCATTAGCAGAGGCCTCCTGGGTTCCGCACCATGATGTAGCAGTGGACCGACTGGTGGCTAGATTTTATAGAAAAAACCCAGGAAAGCCGGGGGGGATGGACGGGTTCTGTAACCCTCTCTGCTTTTGTCTTCCAGACAGCCACATGGTGGGAGGGGCGCATTTCAGCCCACGTCGTCAGGGCTGTCATTCCGGTGGGAACGGAGGTAGACAGAGTATGCAGCCTACGTTCCTGCCCGGATATCTTGCCTTGCCATCACTTGCCTCCTCCTGCATACAGACGGTGGAATACTCTTCCTTCAGCCGTTCACAGGGCCTCCAGCTGAGGGCAGATAGGACTGCACTTGTGTGGATGAGGTGCCGGCTGTGTTAGCCGGCATTAATGGAGGCTTACCAGACCTATCCCGATCGGAACAGCCCCAATGAACCAGGACTAATTGCCCTGAATTACTGGCCAGCGGAAGGCAGCTGGAGCCCTCCAATCAGCACAGGGCTTTGGGGTGGAATCTGGGGGAGGAGTAGCGGGGTGAGGCACACTAGGTTTAAAATGGGAAGGGAAAGCACGATAAGGCTAGAGCTGACAATAATTCACTGTAATTGCACTGGGTGATTGTCGGAGCATGCCAAATTTAGGAAGATAAAACCTTAGAACAACATCCACCCTGTTGTCTGCGATTTATTTTCTTATCCTGATTCGGAACCTGACACCATCTAACGATTCTATGCAGAATCCAGTGACTTTCCTCCCCGCCGTGCGCTGGAGGCCTGTGCATGTTGATATCGTGAAGTGAGTTTCCACACTTTGTACAGCAAAGAGGTTGAAGAATGCTGACCTGGCTAACGATTGATTGCTTTGTGTGTCCATTATCACATACATCTTCATGGCTTCTTCTAGGCGTCCAGCTGGATAGACTTTAGCTAGGCAGATCTGGTGACATGAGCGAGGGAATGGTGAATCACCACATACTGACACGCAGTTGACACTTGTGGCTGCCTCTGGGTGCGCTTTGGTGCCGTGTTGAGACTCCTTGGTCGGGGGAGGGGTAGGAGTTGTCCATTGTGTCAGCTCAGAGTCTGGATGCAGGGCGCCTGGGTGGCTGTTGTTTTTGTATAGGTAACATTGTACCTTGGCTGTACAAGTTTTGTCCATGTGCTCCGTAGACTCACAGCATTTGAAGCAGACTTTGTACTCCCTGATCAAAGCCTTTCTTTCATTCAGGGGCTTCTTTCGGAATTCTCTGCACTTGTTCAAAGCATGCAAGGACTTGTAGAGTGGACAGATAAGATCTTTCTTTGCTTTCTGAGGTTGATGTAGAGCTTTCTTTGACGGCTTCACATCTGAGTTCCTCGTGGGCAAGGTGGCGACCTCTGTGTTATGCACCGACACAAAGGTTTTTCCCTTTGCAATCTGCGATGTACACTTGGTTGGCCCAAAGGTCTGGCTGGCCTTTTTGGTAGCTGGGAGCCATTTTTCTCTAATGCCAAAGCTTTCAGGGTCATTGTATAGCTCCGTTTGGTAGTCAACAATGTCACAGCGTGAATCAGCCCCATTTCCCCTCTGGGGTAATTGCTCTTGATAAGAGACAGACGGATCTTGTTCTTCCTGGTGTATACTCTCAAAGAAAGAAAACTCAAATGTATTCTAAGAAACATTTTATTACAAAAGTAAAAAAACCTAGCTGACTACATCTTGGCAGCTTTATCACAGACGGACAAAAGAGAAAGTTAGAAAAGAAAGAATGTGGACATGGGCAGTAGCTCAGACATCACAAGACAGTCTTATATTTGTGATAAGGTTCTCTGGCAGCTACCATAATGCTCAGGATGGAAGCTCAGCTGGCAAATACACAGAACGCAGTGACAAACAAATTCTTCAAGAACAGCGAGGGGGGGGGTGTTCCCGAGTTCATTGCCTTGTAAGCAGCAGCTAGTTGAACCCATTCTTCACCTAGCTCCCGTGGCAGTTTTTGAACGATAGGCTTTTGCGTCAGACACTGGTCTAGGCAGGTAAGTCCCAGCAAGTTGAGGTCTTTTTGTGCTGTCCTCAATTGTGTGAGGAGGGCAGAGACTTTCCACAGCGTGTGAGGTTCTCTGCTGCTGATGTCAGGGAAGTTGTTGACACTAGCCAAGAGCGAGGACTCTGTTAATGTAGATACGCCATATCGTCGGTCAAGCATTTTCCAAGCTCGCTTAAGGACGGTGACTGGGTTGCCTAGTTGGGCTGCGTAGATGACTCTTACCATTTCTGCAGATTCTGGTCCCAGCCATGCCAACATATGCTTGATCTCTTCGGCTGGCCGCAACCCTTCGTCATGGATGGTACTCGTGAAAATGTGCTTCCATAGCAAATAATCTTCTCCCGGTTTGTCTGAGAATTTCTGCACACCACTGGATGCCAAATCCATCTTTTCCCATTGGGGTGAACATTCTATGTTTCTTCTCCAGGATGACGTAGAATCACTCTGGGCTTCAGAGGCGTCGTATCCTGGAGGTGGTGTCCTGCACTCCACGGAGTCGACAGGGGCATGTGTCAATGATGGCTGGTGTTTTTCTGCAGAGTACTTCATGATGAGGTTATCTTTCCATGATACGGAGAAGGGTCGTTCACCCTGCTGCCAGGCAGACTGACCACGTCCATCAGGCCATGTGTCCGCACTCGAGATGCCTTGAAGGTTTGGCTGGAACTCCTTAGCTTCAACATTGAGCTTGGGTCTTGCAGCTTCTTGTGAGTCTGCCTGCTGAGGAGCCTTCTCTGTTGCTGATGGGCTTGTCTGATTGCCCCATGTGTCTTGGTTCGTTGGGTTAGGTTTTCTTCTTCCAAGGGAGGAGTCTCGTGATCCGGATCGTACGATATCAGCTGTTTGAGTAGTTTGTAGACCTGGTGGTTGAGATTCTCCTCCTTGTCCCTGCTGAAGCAAATTCTGGCCATCCACATAAGTCCTGACACGCTCATACGAGTTCTCCTTTTCCAACTGTCTGGGATTGAAGTGGAGTGAAGCATGGTTAGCCTCAGCCTGTAAAGCTTCCGCCTGTCCTGCCTTTTCTTTTGCCTCCCGTTCTTGCTTCAAATACTCAAGTTTAGCCTGAGTTTCCTTTTGTCTGGCCTGAACTTTGGCCTCCCACAGAGCTGCAGTAGCCAGTTCTTCCTTTTGCAGTTGTTCTGCTTTTGCGACATGTAGAGCTGCAGCAGCCACCTCAGCTGCCATCTCTTTGTCTGGCCATTTCTTCCTTCTGCAATTGCTCTTCCTTTGCCACACTTAAAGTTGCATTGGCCACCACAGCTTCGACTCGTGCTTCTGCAGCTTTGGCGGCTAGACTCTCTGCTCTTGAGGCCCGGGACCTCTGGCTACGATGAGAAGATGCTTTGGAAGAATGGTAAGAGGCTGAGATGGAAGCTTGCTGTGAAACATTGCTACCTGTCCGAGAATGGAATGACTTGTGAGGGGGGGCACGTATGATCGATGGGATGGCGTATGCGAACAATGGGTTACTTTGGACTTGGACTTCTTGTTCACAGCTTTCTTGGAAGAATGAGCGGCAGACGCGTGTGAGCATTGGGGTGAGGAGGCTTTTTTAGAAGAATGAGAAGCGGCGTTATGTGGCCGCTGGGATGGCGCATGCGAATGATGGGATACCTCGGATTTGGCCTTCTCGCTCGTTGTGATCTCCACCTGAAGATAGGCTTGAGGCCAAAGATCAGCTTGTGGAAAGTCATTCCTGTTTGGAAAGAAGTCATCACGATTTTTAACGTTTGGATGCGTTGTATGTCCTTCTGGGTCTTCTAACTTTGACTGGATGCGGATGAATTGGCATTCACAATCTTTCCATTGTAGGGACAGCTCATTCATATCTTTATCCAATAAGTAGATGTGCCCGGGGGAGAGCTCTTCTCTGGGTGTATCGTGAAGATTTATCAGTTTATCCCAGGATCTGTTATGGTGCTGATAGTACTTATCCCATTCATCCATCAGGCTCGACCGCATAGCATTGGTAAGCTTTCTATGCTGCCTCAATGCATAGGTTCTCTGAGGTGCCTCCGCCTCTTCTGAAATTTGTACGTTAAGTTCTGAGTTCAAAACGAGATTAGGCGGGGGGATCGGCACTCCTGGTAAAACAGATGCTTCTGCCATGATTGGAGAAGACCCCATGACGTCAGATTCTTCATTCGTGTCGAGATTAGTTGGGAGGACCAGCTCTGCTGACACATTAGAGGCCTCAGCCATGACTGGGAAGACTCAGGGGATTTCCTGGATACTTTAGGAATCTTTGATGTAGTTCACCTTTTTTGGCCACTAGGGTGCATTGCAAACTTTGGGAGGCGTCAATGCAATTCACCTTTTGGCCCCTAGGGTGCGTTGGGATTGGCAAAGAGAATTTCCTGGACACTTTAAGAAATGGCACTGCAATTTACTCTTTGACCACTAGGGTGCGCTGCATGTCCTGGTTTGAATACAGGCTTGTAGTTTATAGATGAGCCACCAGAGGGTGCTGTAGCCTAGACTGACGCTTGGAGTTAAATGGGCAATGGCCTTTTTCTTTGATGAGGATTGCAAGCTGGCCGTCTGATTCTGAATTCCCTTTGATTGGAATTTCAATTTTGGACTAGAAGCCTTGCAAAACTCTAAAGGATTTTGCTTTGCCAGTTAATCAAACAGAAACCAACGCAGGGGTGAAATGCTCCTGGTTTGGACCGGATCGCCCAATCCGGTAGCGATGGCGGCGGGTGGTTCGGAGAACCAGTAGCAAAAATCCCTGTGCCGCCCCCCCCCCATGCCCAGCTGAGCCGCACGATCGTCAGAGGCTTTTTTTTTTACTTTTAAAAGCATTTTTTCTACAACCTCTTCTGATGAAAAAATACCTCTCTGCCGATCAGGCAACTCAGCTGGGATCATCAGAGGCTTTTCAAAGCATTTTTTCCTGCAACCTCTTTAAACCGTCCCGGTTTAAACTTGGAAAGGATTTAATTTAGCTGACACCTTTTCAGGTTGGTTCCCTAAACTGCCGAGCCTGCAAGCTATCATGGCATTGATTGGGTTAATAGCTGCTGGATGTGTAATTTTATCCTGCATTCTCCCCATTTTTGTTCGTACAATTTGTAACACTCTCTCTCTACTTGTGGATAAAAAGGCAACAGCTCAGGTGATGGCTTGGTGGGAGTATGAGAAACTTAGCTCGATGGATGATGACTTCCCTGTTTATGAAACTCCACAGTAATCAGGGGATTTAGGTGGAGTTCCAAAAGGGGGAATGAGACAGAAGGGTCTTATACTGTAAATCATATTAATCTATGTATTGTATTATTCACAGTATTATGTTGCTCTCAGAAGTGTTGAAGTGGGAGTAGAAGTTATGTTGCAAACCTCAGGAAAGTACAAGGAACAGAAATAAGGAACTTGTTAAATGTACTGATGAGCTTAATGACCTATGTTCTATATCATCCCTGTAACGAATTTATATTAAGAAACATATTAGCAGAAGTGTTCATGGAAAGTAACAGACTGTGTAAGATAGTATCCATATATGGAAATAGAGTCAGAGGCATAACACCTCTGGCGTGGCTAGAATTGCAAAATGTATAAAAGGTACACCTTGGGCGTAGCCCAGGGTTCAGAATCTGACATGTGGAAGCTCCAAACCTTTGCTAGCAAATAAACCTGTGTTCTCTAACTTTTGTGGTCTTGTCTCCTGCATTTGGGAAAGTGGGTTTTCCCGCTTCATGACGATCCCAGCTGAGTTGCCTGATCGGCAGAGGCTTTTCAAAGCATTAGAAAAAATGCTTTAAAAAGTTTTTTTAAAAATTGGCCACGCCCACCCAGTCACATTACGCCCCCCCCCACCAAGCCACGCCCACAGAACCGGTAGTAACAAATTTTACATTTCACCCCTGAACCAAGGCAACAGTAAGATGGTAGCTCTGTTTAAACTGGTGACTGGGGTTTGAAGGTATTGCCTGTAAGGAATTCTGATGCAAAAGGAATTTCTGTGGGAGCTCAGCTTTCACATGCAGATTGATCTAGCTAGGCTGGAGGAGCTGCTTGTATCATGCAAATTCTATCTCCATGGAAACCACTTAAATTTAGCGCGCTTCACAATGGGGGAGACGGCTTCACCTGCTCCTCCTGGAGCCCATTACAATGTGGAGCATCGGCTGCAGCCTGGCTGGGCCAGTGTCTCGGGGTGGAGAGAAAGTTGCACAGCTCCCCAAGCGACCGAGGTGCATGCAGCACAAACAAGGGCCGGAAGAAGAGGCAAGTACAGGGCCACTTTGCTCCCACTCTGGAATATGGAGCGAGTCTCCATCTGCTGCCGTTGCCCTTACCTTCTCAGGGGAGGAGTGACTAGGAGGGCGAGGACGAGGGGCAGGGCCAGCCAGTGGTGGGTTCAGCCGGCAGGAAGCCACAGCAGGGGGATGAAAGAGCTTCATTTATCTGGGAACCTGAAATGACTCTTGATTTAAATTATATGTTAAAAAGCACCCAAGAGGGAACACACACACACACACACACACACACGAGAAAGAGAGAGAGAGAAGGAGAAAGAGAGAGGGATGAGAGAAACAGAGAAACAGAGGGAGAAAGAGAGAGAGATAAGAGGGAGAGAGTGATGGGAGAGACAGATGAGAGAGACAGAGAAAGAGAGAGATGAGAGGGAGAGAAAGAGGGAGAGAAAGAGAGGGAGAGAGATGAGAGAGAGAAAGAGACAGAGAGGGAGAAAGAGAGATGAGAGGGAGAGAAAGATGAGAGAGAGGGAGAGGTTTCCTACAGAAAACACTGGGAGCCACAAACCTGGGTAGGCGTGGCTATGGGGGGGGTCATGTGACTGGGTGGGAGTGAGTGACATCAAGTTGGCCACGCCCACCCAGGTTTTATGGCTCCTGGTGTTTTCTTTTCTGTGGGAAACGGGTCCAATGGCTCTTTGAGTGTTTAAGGTTGCAGACCCCTGTCCTAAAGCAAAGCCAACTCTTGATTTGCCAGAACTGCAACTAGTTTTGACCAGCTAGACTCCCTTCAGTCTAGGGATTCTGTTAAAGCAGGGGTGTCAAACTCAATTTCATTGAGGGTTGCATCAGCATTGTGGTTGCCGGCGGGGGTGGGTGTTACTCTGAATGGTGCTTAACCAACCGGCTGTAAATCAAGGAATACCTGAATTCTTTATTACAACTTGCCACTGCTCCCTGTTCCATAACTGAAAGGAAAGCTGGACATGATCAGGATGACCTTAATTGTTAAAAGAGTATTCACACCTCCCCCTGCCCTGTAAAGATGATACCTCTGTATTGTAGAAAGTTAGCACCCACCCCTCATTTGGAACTGAACCCAGATGGATATTTCTTCCAACAGTATTATGGGGAAAAAAAGGGGAGCACTCTTTCTTATGAATGACTCGGAGACCCAACAAAATATTATAAATTTTATAAATGAGCCGTGGTGGCGCAGTGGTTTGAATGCAGTACTTCTGGCTACTTCTGCTGACTGCTGGCTTCCTGCAATTTGGCAGTTCGAATCTCACCAGGCTCAAGGTTGACTCAGCCTTCCATCCTTCCGAGGTGGGTAAAATGAGGACCCAGATTGTTGGGGGCAATACGTTGACTCTGTAAACCACCTAGAGAGGGCTGTAAAGCACTGTGAAGTGGTATATATGTCTATGTGCTATTGCTATAAATTGTTATGAGACCATTTGTAGGGAAATTTCTCTCTCCTCAGGTAATTGCACCCTGCAAAGTGCAATGAAACTTGCTTTCCCATCACATAACCAGTTTTGGGATTAAAATACCTAGATTTCCAGCTCAGATATCACTTCTTGGAAAGCTGCCCTACCCACTTCCCCAAGCTCTTTTTCAAAAGTTTGGTTTAGTGATTAAGGCATCATGCTAGAAACAGGAAACTATGAGTTACAATCTTACCTTAGGCATTAAAGCTCTCTCTCTCAGCCCATTGCACCTCACAGGGCTGTTGTGGGGAAAATAGGAAGAGGAAGGAGTATTAGGTATGATTGCCACCTTGAGTTACTTCTAAAATAATAAAGGCAGACTAAACAAATCTAATTATTTTTTTAAAAAATAACAATGGTTCTAACATTTCTGACCCTTCATGCTTATCAAAGATATTGAGTTGCTAATAAGATTACTAATGACCATACTTTCCAGCCAACCACCAAAGCAAGAATCCAGAACTCATGGGTTTTTACAAGTTTTACCAGTAGTGCTATTTACCGGTATATCCCATTTTGTATTGAAGAATTTAAATTAGTATCCATAGTCCTAGATCCTATTCCTCCTCAATCCTGTGAGACAGAGTGCTAAAATGAGCCTCAAATAATTCAGTGAGCTTCTGGGATCAAGGATGAGCCTGCCTGGTGTTAGCCCAGCTCCTTAACCCATATTAACCCACTGTGCAGAACATATGATTGTACTATCTCAGCCTTTGTACAGTATATCACAGAAGTGAGTACACCCCTTCACATTTTGTAAATATTTAAGTATATCTTTTCATGTGACAACACTGAAGAAATGACACTTGGCTACAATGTAAAGTAGTGAGTCTACAGCTTGTATAACAAAAGCGAGTACACCCCTAAGTGATAATGTCCAAATGGGGCCCAAAGTATCAATATTTTGTGTGGCCACCATTATTTTCCAGCACTGCCTTAACCCTCTTGGGCATAGAGTTCACCAGACCTTCACAGGTTGCCACTGGAGTCCTCTTCCACTCCTCCGTGACGACGTCACAGAGCTGGTGGATGTTAGAGACCTTGCGCACCTCCACCTTCCGTTTCAGGATGACCCACAGATGCTCAATAGGGTTTAGGTCTGGAGACATGCTTGGCCAGTCCATCACCTTTACCCTCAGCTTCTTTAGCAAGGCAGTGGTCATTTTGGAGGTGTGTTTGGGGTCGTTATCATGTTGGAATATTGCCCTGTGGCCCAGTCTCCGAAGGGAGGGGATCATGCTCTGCTTCAGTATGTCACAGTACATGTTGGCATTCATGGTTCCCTCAATGAACTGTAGCTCCCCAGTGCCGGCAGCACTCATGCAGCCCCAGACCATGACATTCCCACCACCATGCTTGACTGTAGGCAAGACACACTTGTCTTTGTACTCACCTGGTTGCCGCCACACACGCTTGACACCATCTGAACCAAATAAGTTTACCTTGGTCTCATTGGACCACAGGGCATGGTTCCAGAAATCCATGTCCTTAGTCTACTTGTCTGCAGCAAACCGTTTGCGGGCTTTCTTGTGCATTATCTTTAGAAGAGGCTTCCTTCTGGGACGACAGCTCTGCAGACCAATTTGATGCAGCGTGCGGTGTATGGTCTGAGCACTGACAGACTGACCCCCCCCACCTCTTCAACCTCTGCAGCAATGCTGGCAGCACTCATACGTCTATTTCCCAAAGCCAACCTCTGGATATGACGCTGAGCACGGGCACTCAACTTCTTTGGTCGACCATGGCGAGGCCTGTTCTGAGTGGAACCTGTCCTGTTAAACTGCTGTATGATCTTGGCCACTATGCTGCAGCTCAGTTTCAGGGTCTTGGCAATCTTCTTATAGCCTAGGCCATCTTTATGTAGAGCAACGATTTGTTTTTTCAGATCCTCAGAGTTCATTGCCATGAGGTGCCACGTTGAACTTCCAGTGACCAGTATGAATGAGAGCGATAACACCAAATTTAACACCTGTTCCCCCTTCACACCCGAGACCTTGTACCACTAATGAGTTACATGACACCAGGGAGGGAAAACGGCTACTTGGGCCCCATTTAGACATTATCACTTAGGGGTGTACTCACTTTTGTTGCCACCAGTTTAGACATTAATGGCTGTGTGTTGTGTTATTTTGAGGGGACAGCACATTTACACTGTTACACAAGCTGTAGACTCACTACTTTACATTGTAGCCAAGTGTCATTTCTTCAGTCTTGTCACATGAAAAGATATACTTAAATATTTACAAAATGTGAGGGGGTGTACTCTCTTCTGTGATATACTGTATGTATATAAGGAATTAACAAGGATAGTACCAGGTCAGCATGCTTCATCATTCAGAAGTTTGGACAGTCTTCCAGGATTCAGTCTTCCAGTTTAATTCCAGAATTAAAGAGAAACTTCCTAACAGTGAGGACAATTAACCAGTGGAACTACTTGCCTTCAGAAGTTGTGGGTGCTTCATCACTGGAGATTTTTAAGAAGAGACTGGACAGTCACTTGTCTAAAATGGTATGGGATCTCCTGCTTGAGCAGCGGGTTGGACTAGAAGACCTCTAAGGTCCCTTCCGGCTCTATTTTGATTGAAGTTCTGACTGATTGACTTTTTCTGCAGTGATCCTGTCTATTGAAAACTCTGACAAAAATGTTCACCAGGCATGGGCAAGGATTCCTTGAGATCTCTGGTTAAGAAATAATTCAAGAGTTGTTGAGTCTGCCACCTGTAAATGCAATTTTTTTTTAAATGATTTTTTATTATTTTGGAGGTTTTTAAATTTAGGCCAGTCACTATGAATTATACAAATTGACTGGAGGGTAGGTAGATATACTTTCTACCTCACACTTTCCTTACCTTTTGTATGGGTTTTTCTGTTAAAGTGCTAAAGTTTGAGATGATACAACAGTGATTGGTCTCATTCAAGATGACGATGAATCTGCATACAGACGGGAGGTTAAACAACTAGCCTTGTGGTGCGACTGGAATAATCTTGAACTAAACACACTCAAAACCATAGAAATGATGATAGGTTTTAGGAGAAACCCTCCTATACTACCACCTCTTACAATACTAGACAACACAGTATCAACAGTAGAAACCTTCAAGTTTCTAGGTTCTATAATATCTCAAGACTTAAAATGGACACCTAACATCAAAAACGTCATCAAAAAAGCACAACAAAGAATATTCTTTCTGCTCCAACTCAGAAAGCTCAAACTGCCCAAGGAGCTGCTGATTCAGTTCTACAGAGGAATTATTGAGTCTGTCATCTGCACCTCTATAACTGTCTGGTTTGGCTCTGCAACCAAACAAAACAGACACAGACTTCAACGGATAATTAAAACTGCAGAAAAAACAATTGCTACCAACCTGCCTTCCATTGAGGATCTGTATACTGCATGAGTCAAAAAGAGGGCTGTGAAAATATCTACAGAGCCCTCACATCCTGGACATAAATTGTTTCAACTTCTACCCTCAAAACAACGCTATAGGCCAGGGCATTGTACACCAGAACAACTAGACACAAGGAGAGTTTTTTCCTGAATGCCATCACTCTGCTAAACAACTAATTCCTACAACACTGTCAAACTATTCACTAAGTCTGCATTACTATTACTATTAGTCTTCTCATCTTTCCTATTACCTATCTCCTTTTCTACTTATGACTATAACTTTGTTGCTTTTTTTAAAAAAAATTGATTTATATGCCGCCCTTCTCCGGAGACTCAGGGCGGCTTACAATGCGTTAAGCAATAGCCTTCATACTTTTGTATATTTATACAAAGTCAGCTTATTGCCCCCACAAACTGGATCCTCTTGCTTGTAACTTTATGATTTATATTGTTTTATTTAGTTTCTTAGTATGATTTACGTTGATTGCTTTAGTATCCTATGACTATCACTAAGTGTTGTATCTTATGATTTATGATGTATTTTTATGATTATGATCATGATTTATCACTTATAGCTTTATGTACACTGAGAGCTTATGCACCTTAGACAAATTCCTTGTGTGTCCAATCACACTTGGCCAAAAAAGAATTCTATTCTATTCTATACCTGAGTGCATGCAAAGTTTGGTGTTCCTAACTTAACTCCAGCAACATGTGCAGAGAGGCCCCATGTCATATTGTGCTTCTTTTAAAAGGCATTGTCTGATGCTGCCTTAGATGGCAAGAGTTTAGGGATAGACCATTCCTGGGGTTTTTGAGAGTTTTTTTCTATTGAATTTTTTTAAAGGAAAAGTAGTACCGGTAAATGGCAAATACTGGAGGTTAGCTAAGGACCACAAGATCACCTGCAACCCTAGTAAAAATTAAGTAATAAAACAAAGTAAGTGCCAGATTAAAATCCCACCTGAAAATAATAAACAAGTCTGTAAAAAAGCACTGATCCATCTAACCCAGTTCCACAGTTCCTGATTTGCAGTGGTTCCCTGAAACTCATCTTGGCTTGTCCAGGTTGATGCCACCATTTTTTCAAATTCGTATTCAGCACTGCTGTCTATTGGGCCATAGAAACCCAGAAACTCCCCTTTCATCTTTCTACCTCTGTGACGGTCATTCCTTTACCCGGAGGAAGAGCACTCTGCACATACTCAGAAGCCATGCACTTAAAAAAAAAAAACCATCCCCAAGTCTGCTGCTAATTCGATACCTTTCAGCCCTTTTTGAGAAAAAGAAAAGGGGCCCGGGAGGGTAAGAAGGAGCAGCACGACATTGGGCCCCGGAGCATCCCAGCGGGCGGAGGGAATCGTCCAGCGAGGGGGCCGGCTCGGCGACTCCTCCATGGAGCAATCGTGGCAAGGCAACCCTACCCAGCCTCCCCCTCCCACTTTGGGCGAGGGGCTGTCCCAAACCGGCTTCCCCTTCCTTTCGGCGCTGACTGACAGGGATCGCAGCCACTGTCGCAGCACTGCCTGCCCTGTGGAGGGGGGACTAACCCCAGGCCCTCCGGCGCAGCCCGAGAACCAACCTGGTGGCCACCTCCAGGGCAGGGCAAGGCGAGGAGGGCTTGCGCAGCGGGCGAGGCGACGGACTGGGTCGGGCCGGGCCGGGCCGGGCCGGGCCGGGCCGAGCCGGTCAGGGTATGATGGGCGCCGCAGAACTCAAGGCGGAGCCGCTGCTACCGCCACCGCCACCGCCACCGCCACCAGAGCCCTAAAAAAGAGCCGCGCTGGAGGCGCCCCGGCCCAGGTAGCGCAGCCGGGCCCGGGGCGCGTTAAGGCGGGCGGAGGAAACAAAGGGGGAGCGGAGAAGTAGTTGGAGCCGGGACTCCCGGCCGTGGGCGGGCGTGCGGCTGGAGCCGGAGGGGAACCGTTGGGCTGGGAGGTTCGCACCGGGACTCGGCGCTTCTCCGGGCTGGCGGTGGAGCCCGGGATCCATGGCGGTTCCGCGAGGGACGGGACTCGGGACTAGAACTTCGGCAGTTCTTCGGGGAGGAAGGAGGGCGGCGGCGAGGAACCAGCGGTCCCCCCATCCTTCCCGCCCCTCCGGGTAACAGGGCTAGTCCTGCGGGGTCCGTTAGAAAGGAGGCTGGATTGGCGCCAGGAGAATACCTGGGTCCTTGAGGAAAGAAATGAATGGGCGTCTCATGCGCCACGGAGAGGGCTGTGGCTGTTCGCCGAAGGGAAGAGGGGCTTTCTTGGAAACACGCTTCTCGTCCTGGAGGAACCTAGCCGTCTGGACCCCTGGTTTCTTCGGAGGAGAGAAAAGAGAAGAGGCTCAAACGCATCTTCTGAATGTGCCTTGGGTTTTGCCGGGCAGCTGCACGGGGAAAGGGGGTACAGGAAAGATGGGATGGGGAAAGGGGATAATAGCCCAGGATCTGCCTTGAGTAAGACAAAGTGGAATCTACTTGGCACAAGGCATCTCGGTCACTTTTTTTAAAAGTCACATCCAGTGGTGGGATTCTGGATTTCTTCAGGGCAGGAAGAGGTAATTCAACCCCAGTGTTAAAAATATTACCTTTTAAAATTAACGGGATGGCCCCAGTGTACTCAGTTCTTACATAGAAGGGCTATCTCTGTAATAAAAGAGCTCTGTTGCTACCTTCTTAAGAGACCAGAAATCCTTAATAGGGGATTTCATTCCCCAGGATCCCCAGGCAGAATGGGAGTAGTAGTTGAAACATATAATCCAGGTTAGGGGAAGTTACCACGCAGATCTTGCTTTAGATCACAAGGGTGTTCCTGTAAATGGTCGATCACAGTCGGTGCTGGTAGGAGGACAGAGGTCGTCCCCTAGGCCCCTCGTCTGTGGGGTGCCTCAGGGCTCGGTCCTCTCTCCCCTCCTATTTAACATCTACATGAAATCACTGGGTGAAATCATCCGACGACACGGGGTGGGATATCAGCAATATGCTGATGATACCCAGCTGTATATCTCCACCCCTCGTCAGTTCAGTAAGGCGGTAGATGTGATGTGCCGTGCCGGTGCCTGGAGGCTGTGAGGATCTGGAGGGGAGTCAACAAGCTCAGACTTAACCCAGACAAGACCGAGTGGCTGTGGGTATTGCCTCCTAAAGACTATGTCGATTGTCCATCCTTGGTTCTGGGGGGAGAGAAAGTGCCCCCCTCAGAACGGGCTCGCAATTTGGGTGTCCTTCTAGACTCACAGCTGAGATTGGAACAACATCTGACAGCTGTAGCTAGGGAGACCTTTGCACAGGTTCGTCTGGTGCACCAATTGCGACCCTACTTGGATCAGGAGGCTCTCCTCACAGTCACTCATGCCCTTGTCACCTCACGGTTGGACTATTGCAACACGCTCTACATGGGGCTACCCTTGAAAAGTGTTCGGAGACTACAGTTGGTCCAGAATGCAGCCGCGCGAGTTATAGTGGGTGCACCTAGATACACCCACATTACACCAATTCTCCGCGAGCGGCACTGGCTCCCTATCGGTCTCCAGGCGCAATTCAAGGTGTTGGTCATTACCTTTAAAGCCCTACATGGCTCAGGACCAGGCTATCTTCGAGACCGCCTTCTACCCCATAGCTCCCAGCGACCGGTAAGATCCCAGAGAGTCGGTCTCCTCCGGGTCCCGTCAGCTAAACAATGTCGGCTGGTGGGTCCGCGGGGGAGGGCCTTCTCTGTGGCTGCCCCGGCTCTCTGGAACCAATTACCTCCTGAAGTCTGGACCATCCCCACCCTATTGGCTTTCCAGAAAGCGGTGAAGACCTGGCTCTTCTGGCAGGCCTGGGGCCGTTGATCTCGTTATAGTGATCATGCGAGACCGGGCCACAAATTAGAGTGTATGTGTTTTAATGTTTTAATGTCTTCTTTTAACTTTTGTATGGGATATTGTTGCATTGTTTTATTCTCTGTTGTAAGCCGCCCAGAGTCCCTCGGGAGTTGGGCGGCATAGAAATGTGACAAAATAATAAATAAATAATAAATAAATTTGTTTAATTTCAACAGCAATTATATGTATGAATCAGAAAAGAATAGTTTAGTAACAGGGTTCAGTGTGCCCTTCTTGGGTCTTGTTTGCAATTTAGTACAACACTGGTATTTTCTCCTCTTCTTCCTATAAAGGAAAATCTTGTGGTACATCTAATGAAATAGATTGGCAGATGATTCAGAACAGATCAAATCATGTACTTTAAAATTCATAATTATTGTCACTATGTTGGAAGAAATATTCATCTGGGTTCAGTTCCAAGTAGGGAGAAAGACACTGGAAACATGGAGGCTGATTGGAAAAATAGTTTATTGATGGACAGGACCACATGGGTTTTAGGTCCTGGGCAGCTGAACACATGGAGTTGAGAGAGAGTGGTATTTATACCCTCTCTTGGGCCTTGCCCTTGAGCTTCCTGTTCCTGTGCAAGAAATGTATTCTATTGGTTGTCAGACTCCCAGGGGGCTACGCAGGGGTCATAGCTAACTTTTTAGGTTGTCTGAATTAAGTTTGGTTGAACCTTGTTGGGTGATGTAATGTCCCCAGGTGATTTTGCAATGCAGTGAGCCCTACTGCTAGATGGGTAGAGGGCTAATCCTATTATGTCCTGAGGGTCATATCTTAATCCCATCACCCTGGAGCTGAAGTTCTAATTGTCTTGTAGATAGGCTGGCCCAGTCTTAATGTGCACCAAATATCTGCTGGGGGCAGGGAGCTGCTCTTTGTCTTTAAAAATATGTTTCTCCTTTTCTCATCCAGGGAAATATAATATTCTGCCTTTTTAATATTTCCTAGAATATTTCATTCTTCTAGGAGGGGGGTGGGTGCTAACTTTCTACAACTAGATGCAGGGAAGACTTTTAAAAATTACTATATTTACTATATTATGGGATTTGGGCCTAAAGATGGGATATCCAAGATGCTCCCTGTACAATTTTAGTTGCCCAGAAAAAAGGTTTGGCACTTAGTGTGGGATTAACTAAAGAATTTGCCCATTTCTTTATGTGTGGCCGATTTAGATAAATCACAGGCACAAGGCGGAACAATGAAAGCCATATGCTTAAATAAATCCTTGTTTAACACCCAAGGAGACATCAGATTGGGAAAAGCTAGTTTAAATCAATATATACTGTAATTAGGTGCTGAGAAGAGGTAGCAAAGTTGTTCATATTTTGCTTTATCTAAATGCATACAAGCAAGGTATGAAATAAAAGTCTCCTTTCTAGAGTCTCCCTTACAGTATACTGGATAAGACTACTGTATGCCTGTATGATCTGCTGAGTTTAAGTCACCCTGAAGCATGATTGGGGAACTAAGATCCTGATCGATGCAGAGGTAATCAAATTAACCACCCCTGCAGCAAACAGTCTCACACCAGATATATAAGCCACTTATGCATTTTCCTTGAGTTTTTTAAAAAATGGAATAAAAATGTCTAATGGCTTTGGAATTGTAGGCACAGAGTGGGAGATGGCTGCATCTTCACCCACCTCCCTCCTGAGCACAATTAATTTCCTGCATGTTCACAGAGATTGAAAAGAAACCAGAGGAGCAAAGATGCTGCTGTCAGAACAACTCTGCCTTGCAGTCATTCCATCAGCCTGTTTCTATGGCAGGTGGAAACAATGGTAGTTACTGGAGACTACAGATTCATATGACATATCAGACTACAACTGATTCACACTATCTGAAAAGGGCATGATTTTAGACTTATTTAGTATCAAAAGTGTACAGCTACCCATTTCTCAAAAAGCGGCCATCATTTTACCCAGTTGAACAGTTGGGTAGCCTAACTGCAATGGCTAAATTAACATGTTCTTAGTGAAGTCAGTTATAGACATAGTGGATGCTTTTGAACATTATATCAACTTTACCTAGTTTTAACTTTGGGGATTGGAAGTGTAGTTTGTTATGTAAACCCAACTCATTTTGTAAGTTGATGGTTCAATGCATTGTATGAATCCCCAAAGGGTGTGCTATGCAAATATAGTCAGTGTAGCTTACTAAAGTCTAGATTTACTAGACTGACATGCGATTAATCATCTAGTCCAGAATTGTGAATTTTGATTGATTGTAACCCTGTATGGCAGTGTTTCTTAACTTTGGCCACTTGAAGATATGTGGACTACAAGTCTAGAATTCCCTAGACCAGGGGTCAGCAACCCGCGGCTCTGGAGCCACATGTGGCCCTCTGCTGTGGCTCCCTGTTGCTGGTCGGCTCCAGAATTGATAGGGCTTTCAGTTAGGACAGGGAGAGGAAAAAGGATGCCGTGCTAGGAGGAGACTCTATGGTGGAGGAACCAGACTTCCGGTCAGCAGAGGAAAAAGGACGCAGCGCTAGGAGGAGACTATGATGGGGAAAGCGGACTTCCGGTTGGCTCCAGAATTGAATGGGGGCTTCCGGTTAGGACTTTTGTGGCTCTTTGAGTGTTTAAGGTTGCCGACCCCTGCCCTAGACAGTCTACTAGCTGGGGATTTTGGGGAGTTGAAGTCCATACATCTTCAAGTGGCCAAAGTTGACAGGCACTGCTGTAGGGCCTTAGGACAGACCATGATGCTACAATCTTGAAAAAATAAATAAATAAATGGATAAATAAATACCAGAAGTAGCAATACAGAAAATGATTTATCAAATCATTTGTTTGCCTGTTCCAGTCTATTCTGTTCCAGGAGTGAGCACAAGGGAGAGAGTTAGATTTATTGGTAGCTATTTCGCATCCTGACTTAAGAATTTCAGGTTCCAAATTGTTTAACAGCAGTAAGAAAATGGCTCCTCATTCCGGGTGTAATATTGTGAGTTATATTTCATTTTGGTATATCCTTCTCCTAGATCTTTGGAAACTATTTGTGTGTTTTTGTACACTTTTGGTTCTTGGGGAGGGATGAAGAGTTTCCACCAAAAAGTCAAATCAGATTCTTAAGTCTGTAAACCTGATTGAGTAAAAGGTAGGGAAACTCTTCGCTACCTGTAGAAGAATTTCCCTGCATGCTGCCTTTTCTAGGATTTGCTAAGGATTGAAGCAGGAACCCTGGTGTACTATTAGTAGATCCCCTACTGGATGGCAGCCCTTGTCCAGAGGAAGGAATGTTGGAAGTCTACTTTATATTGGGTCACATTTTGTGGGGCCCAGCCTCACTGGATCCTAGTAACTTTTCAAACTCTCAAGTAGAGAGACATCTCTCAGATGAAAGCAGGCATTCCATGGTTAGCTTCATCCTTATTAGGAATTAACAGATGTATTAAGATTTATTGCTAAGATGTATCAATAAGATTTATAACCTATTTTTCACTGATGAATTTAAGGTGGCATCCATAGTACTCCATCCTATATTTTCCATATCAACCCTATGAGTCAAAGAGAGGGCTAAAAGCTCTAAATCAGTGTTTCTCAACTTTAGTAACTTGAAGATGTGTGGACTTCAACTCCCAGAATTCCTCAGCCAGAATGGGGTTGGCTGGTATGGCTGGCTGGGGAATACTGGCAGTTGAAGTCCACACATCTTTAAGCTGCCAAGATTGAGAAACACTGCCCTAAATCATTCAGTGAACTTCTAATACTGCTCCTAGACCAGCACCTTCACCACTGCACAGAGGATGTCGTGGTGGTTAATATAATTGAAAACACCAAAATGATTATATAGTATACAAAAATAAATCAGCCCGCAAGAGGGTAGTGTTAGAAGTCATGTAAAAGTTTCTGTACAGGAGCATGACATAATGTGAGATCTGTATCTCTTTTTTTGAGAGCTTAAGTGAAAGTGGACTTTCATATTACCTTTCAAATAGATACCGCAGTACAGTACATTCTATACCAGTGTTTTTCAAATTTGGCAACATTAAGATGTGGACTTCAACTCTCATAATTCTTAAATTTGTTAAGTTAGAAAAATACTGTTTTATATATACTTATCCATTGATAGGTATACCTGTATATATACGTATCATTCAGTAAGACTTATTCCCAAATCAGTGGATGTTGAATTGTAGTTCCAGTAATAATCAGTGTAAGTAATTCTCTTCTGGGGTTCACTGCAGGATGTGATAGAAGGGATACCAGATACACAACTAAGCTGGGAGCCTCTACCTTCAAAGCTGAAGAAATTTAAACAATTGTAGTCTGTCACATAAGTGAGATGACATTAAACAGAGATTAGACATATTCCTGAAGGCGGAGATTATTTTCATTCCCTGTTTCTGATACTCAGCTATGAATGCTGATACTTAATGTAGGAAAAAGATCACCACTGACTGAAAAATGGTAGCACAAGCAGACTTAGGAAGACTCCATAAAATATGTAGATGGAACAAATGAAGTTATTAGGATGACGTGGAAGAATTTTGATGCAGGTAGTCCTGAATTTATGACTGGTGGCATAGTGACTATTTGAAGTTACGTGGGACATCCCCCCCCCCCAAGAAAAGCTACTTACAACCCAGTTCCGGAGTTCTGATAGCCATGTTCCCCTGTCACATGACCGCTTTTGATTACTCAGCAACTGGCCCACATTTATGACCATTTGCAGAGTACCTCAGTTATATAACCATGTGTTCTGCCCCAGTTACGGATCCCAAAGAACACAGCACACACAAACACTGAACAAAACTTAGTTTACTCAAATAACGCAGTTTTAGCAAATGCCGGCTGTTAATAAGCGTTCTTAACAGCCTGCCAGAATTCCACAGATAAGATAGTCAGAGTCTTACTAGAGTTGGCAGCAAGCCCAGAAGCAAGGTTGCAAAGAAATCCCAACGCGATGATTAGCGAACTAAAGTTGTTTCCTGCAGCTTGTTACAAGCTGCTTTCTTAAATAGGCTAAGGGCGTGGCCAATTAGCCCCAAGCCTTACTCTCGAGGAGACCTCCTGAGGAACCACTCCTGCCTTTTGGCAGCTCTGCGTGCCCATGCATTGAGAAGAGGCTCCTCCTCTTCATCCTCTTCACTTAAAGGAGCCTCTGGAGGTTCTGAAGGCCCTGACTGAATCCCTGCCTCTGGCACCACATCATCTTCAGCCTCCTCGCTGTCCGACTCAAACACCAGCTGCACAGGCTGCTGGCGCAGCACCACACCAGCCTCCTCGTCAGGATCAGCAACAATCCGCGCAGGCCGCTGGCGGGCCACAACACCATGATTTACCATGTTTTTGCAGGAAACTGTCAGTTTACTTCCAGAAGAAAACAGCCCACCGCCAACAATGGGTTTTACGATTACGACCGCCGCAAAAGTTCTAAAGTCAGGTTGGTCACTGATGATGACCCATTTTACAATTGTAATTGCCAGGAACAATTATGGTCATAAGTCAAGGACTACCTGTGTTTAAAACTGCTTCTTGACAAGGCGTTTATTGCAAAACAGCCCTGTCTCATTCATAGAATTTTATGGGGTGTTCAGATGCCACCTTTTAGTACTAATTATATTCACTTATTTTTTCTTTCCGTATTTTCTTTTCACAGAAAAACACAAAGGTGTGGGGGGAAATGGGAGGACCACACAAAGCATTTTGGGTGATAGTCCAGGGAATCAAAGTTTTCCCAAAGGGGTAGGAATGGATCAGAGGGCTGGCATCCTGAATAATAGCTCTATCCTATTGTGTATTCTCAAAGGTCCTACTTACTAGTTGTGATTTCTGTATTGAAATACAGTCTTCCAAAGCAGTAAATCATTTATATGCTCCTGAAAACATGAGGGGAAACACATTGCTTCCTTCTCTGCTGATGATTTCCTGATTTCTGATTGGATATTATTGTAAGCTAAATTCCAGAAACAATGGATTTTTTAATAGGTTTTTATTAATAATAAAAAATACAAACAAACATAAATACATTAAGACAACATACAAAACAAACAAACATCAATTCAGTCCCATGACTGACTCTTAAAGTTACTACATCAGTGGGTTATTTTCCTATTTCTCTTAGTTTCCTCTATTCGTATCTATATCTATGTTCACATATTTACATGATTTTGTGTGTGTGTGTGTGTGTGTATATACGTAATTGACTCTTTATTTAATACTATACATTTCTATTGAATGGTCAAAAGTTATCTTTATATTCCTATTTTTGCCTCCAGTCAGCTGTACCATCTTAGCCACACTAAATAGTAATCAGTATCGTCTTTCTCTTGCAGTTCTTTTGTGAGCTTGTCCATTTCTGCACATTCTGTGATTTTAGCGATTATTTTGTCTTCTGTAGGTAACTGCTCAGATTTCCAATGTTGGGCAAAGAGTATACGTGCTGCTGTGAGGATGTGGATGATCAGATATTTTATTTCTTTGGTGTATTGTGCTGTGATTATTCCCAATAAAAAGATTTCCGGCCTCATTTCCAGTTTTTGTGTTATAATTTCTTCAATTATTATCTTAATTTCTTGCCAGTATTGTTTTGCCTTTTGGCATGACCACCAGAGATGATAGTATGTCCCTTTCTGTGATTTACATTTCCAACACATTGGAGACGTATTGGGGAACATCTTGGCCAGGCACACCGGTGGGAGGTGCCATCGGTAGAACATTTTGTAAAGGTTTTCCTTGTAGGGTATAGACATTGTCAGCTTATAATTTATCTTCCACAATTTTTCCCAATTGTCCAGTTCAATATTATATCCTATGTTTTTGGCCCACGTTATCATGTTCTCTTTAACCACCTCCTCTTCTAATTTGTATTTTAATAGATACTTATAAATTTTGGTTATCATTTTCTCATCTGTACTTTGTAATATTTTATCCAATTCATTTGGTTCATTTTGAAATCCAAATTGTGCCCAATCTGTTTTATATCTTGATTCTATTTGCCGGTATGGCCACCAATCAATGTCTATACCCTGATTTTTTAATTCTTGTCTTGTTTGTAAATCTCCTTCATTGTTCAATAATTCTTTATAACTCCTCATTTTCTCTATATCCATGGCGTTGGGATAAATTAGTGCTTCCATAGTCGATAACCATCGTGGAATTTTGGTGTAGTGCTTTCTAATCTCTTGCCATGTTTTGTACAGTGATCCTCTGATGATATGTTGTTGGAAATATCCATGATGTTTGTCCTTTCCCTCCCACAGGAAGGCATGCCAGCCGCGTTGTAGTTCGAAACCCTCTAGTAGCGTTCTTTTATTCTTTAGGTCTATCCAATCCCTTATCCAATTTAGAGATGCTGCTTTGTAATATAACTCCCAGTCCGGTAGGCCTAGTCCTCCCTTTTCCCGGGTATCTTGCATACACTTTATTTTAATTCTGGCCTTTTTCCCATTTCAAATGAATTTTGTTATTGTTTTATTAATGTCCTTGAAAAAATTATTTCCTGGCCAAATTGGAATTACTTGAAAAAAGTAGAGTAATCTGGGCAATATGTTCATTTTTATGGATGCTATTTTCCCTAAAAATGACAGTTGTAATTTGTTCCACGTTTCCAGATCTTTTCTAATTTGTTTAATTAGTTTATTATAGTTGTCTTCTCTAATTGTTATTGCTTTAGCGGTGTTGAATCTTCGCAGAGGTTTCCCCGAAAGGGATTTGAATCTCCCGGCTGGGAGAGCGTCTCAGGTACGATGAGTTAATCGATGAGAGAAGCAAGCTGCGTGAAAACAGGATTCTCTTTATTAAGTTTCAGGAAGACAGATCCGGCAGGCGCACGAACCAGCGTTCCTGGGTGAGCTGACATCTTTACAAGGTAAGCATACATTTTTATACTTTTCTGTACAAAGGAAATTCTTTGTTTCTTTTGTTACTTTTGTGTGTTTGCTCATGGATCGCCCTGTGTTTTCTTATTCTGAATCTCTCCTACTTGAAATTGAGTGGTGTCTTAGTTATCTGATTTCATGTTCTTTTGTTTCCTTTTGCTCTTATTATTTTTCCTTTGCCTTAAGCTCATCATGTTGTTATCAATTAAGCCCTTACTCCCGGTTTGGCCCTTATCAGATTGCTGGGGCTATTGATTAAATCTTTTCCTCAGCTAATCCTGTTGTCCCTTTTGTTTTATTCTGCTGTTTCAATAGTTTCTTTCCTGGCATGTTTTGTGTCTTTGTGTGTGTCATTTTCCGGGGTCTTCTTTTATTCTTAAGTGGCCCTGATGCTTATGTGTTCTATTTTGGGAAGGTCGTTTTCCTATGCCTGGGGCTTCTCCCTTCCTGAGTTGGTTCCATATTATGTTTTGCTATGTATCCCTGGTCTTGGCACTGTCTTGGTGGTGTTCCCTTCCTACAGCGGTAAGCCAGATTCCTAGATACTTTATTTTCTTTACAATTTGTATTCCTAGTTTGTCTTCTAATTTTGTCTCCTGTACCTTTGTCAAATTCTTTGTTAGTGCTTTAGTTTTTTGTTTGTTAATTTTGAGCCCCGCCACTCTTCCATATTCCTCTATCTTCGCTAAAAGTTTGATTCCTGTTGTTTCCGGTTGCTCCATTATGAATACCACGTCATCAGCGAAGGCTTGTAACTTATATTCTTCTTTTCGTGTTCTCAGGCCTTTTATTTCCGCGTCCTTCCTGACTTCATTTAATAGTATTTCCAGTGAGATTATGAACAGTAGTGGGGATAAGGGACAACCCTGTCCCACACCTTTTTGTATATCCAGATTATCAGTCATGTCCCCATTAATCATAATTTTGGCCATTTGGGAAGAATATACTTTTCTGATCATGTGTAGAAATTTGTCACCGAAATCCATGACCTCTAGTTGTAATATTAGGAAGTTCCAATTTAAATTATCGAATGCCTTCTGTGCATCTAAAAAGATTAAGGCTACCTGTTTCTCAACTCTTTTCTCGTAGTATTCCAGGACATTGATAATTGTTCTTGTGTTATTTTTAATCTGTCTTCTTGGGACGAAGCCGTTTTGATCTGTATGTATGTATTTGTGAATAATTAATCCATTGCATGCTGTCAGTTTTTGTAGAACTCCGTTGGTATTCCGTCCGGGCCTGGGACCTTGTTATTTTTCTGCTTTTTCCTTGCTTCCACCAGCTCGGACATCGTGATTGGTCTATTTAGTGCTTCTCTGTGGGACTCCTCTAATTTTGTAATGTTTGTTTTACCTAGGTATTTCTTAATGTCTTCATCCGGAATCTCTTCTTGTTTGTAGAGGCTTTGAAAAAAATGTTTAACTATGCGTTTTTTATCTAGATTGGTATGGTGTATTTGTCCTGTTTGATCCTGTAGTTGAAATATTGTTCTCTTTTCTTTTTCTTTTTTCAGTTTATACGCTAGCCAGCGCCCCATTTTGTTTGCATGCTCAAAATGTTTCTGTTTTGTTAGCTTGATTTTCTGTGCAATTTCTGTTTGTGTGATTAGGTTGATTTTATGTTTAGCGAGGTTTAATTTTTCTTTTATTGTTTTATTGTGGGGTTCTTTCTGCAGTTCTAATTCGTATATTCTGAGTTCTTCTAGCAGATTATTCCTTGTCCGTTGTTTCTCTTTATTTTTTTTTTTGCCATATACGCGATGGTGAGACCTCTTATGTATGCTTTAATTGTGTCCCATAAGTTCTGAAGCGATGTCTGTTCTTTAGTATTTATTTGGAGGAACATTTTAACTTCTTTCTCAATCATCTGTATGTATTCCTTATCTTTTATTGTTCCCGTGTCCATCATCCACCTCCTTTGCTTTCAATGTCCTTTCCATACTATTTTAATGGGGTTATGGTCTGCCCAGGTATTCGCTGTTATTTCGATGTCCTTTATCTCCTCTCTGAGGTCTGAAGTCATCCAGGCCATGTCGATCCTGGACCATGACTGGTGTGGGTTTGAATAATATGTATACTGTTTTGTTTGTGTATTTGCCTCTCTCCATGCATCATGTAAGCGTAATTCGTTGATCATGTCTTTAAAGGGATTCGGTAGTATTTTCTTTCTGGTCTTACTTTGTTTGTTGCTCCGGTAATCTTTTTCTATGTCCATAATTGCACTGAAGTCTCCTACCATGCAGATAGTTTCTTATTCTAGGTTTTTAATTATATTATGTAGTTTCTTGAAAAAATCACTCTGGTTTCCATTGGGTGCATATATAGATATTAACAATATTGTTTTAGATTCTGTTTGTATTTCTATTATTAATATGCGTCCTTCTGTATCTGTATATATTTGTTTTGTTTTTAAGTGTTTCTTTACATATATTGCGACTTCTCTCTTTTTTGGGTCTCCTAGAGATGCGTATAATCTTCCTAATCTTTGATTTTCCAGTAATTTTTGATGCTGTCTTTTAATATGTACTTCTTGAAGGGTTATGATATCCATTTCTAGCTTTTGAAGTTTTGTGAATGTCTGTTTTCTTTTGGCTGGTGAATTAAGTCTGTTTATATTAATTGAGATAATTTTTAACTCTCTTTCCATCCCTGTTTATTTATCTGTTCGTTGTTTTCAGTCTTTTTGTGTTCCTAGTGATTCTTTGCGTCTTTTCCCTCGCTCCCTCTTCTCTCCATTCTTTCTCTCTCCATTCTTCTCTCCTCTTCTTGATCTTTTTCTTCTTTTTCTGTCTGCTGTTCCTCTTGCCTCTTGAGTTCCTGTTCTTCTCTGCTCTCCTGCTCCTCCTCCAGTACGAAGTGCTGATCGAAAAAATCCTGTGTTTTTTCTAAGTTGTCAATTCTATATTTTTTGTCTTCCCAGGAGATTAGTAGACCCTCCGGTATTAGTCAGAGGAATTTTATTTTAAATTTATTCAACTGTGCTGTTAGGAAGTTGTAGTTCCTTCTTTGGTCCCTTGTCCTTTTTGGTATCTGTTTGAGGGTTAAAATTTCTTTTCCCCTATACATAGTTGTGTCTTCTCTCATCTTCCTATAGATCTCTTCTTTTATGGATTTTTTTGTGAATCTGATATGTATTTCTTTGGGTAACTTGTTTCTCCGAGCGTAGTTCGTGTGAACTCTATAGATTTCGTCTATTCCACTTCGTATCTCTTCCTTGTCCCTCTGGGTCACTTCTGAAAGTATCTCGGTCATGATTTCTCCTAAGTCCTCTTCCTTTTGCTCTTCTACATTTTGGAACCTTAAATAGAAGGATGCCTTCTCCATCTTGAGATATGATAACGAGTCCTCCAGTTCCTTATTTGTGGCCGCTTGGTTGTATTCCATCCTCTCCATTCTCTTATCCGTATGCTCTATTCTCTCCTCCACCTTGTGAATCCTCTGCTCATTTTCCTCTATGTTCTGTTGTATCTTTCCAATCTTCTCATCCATGTTCCTAATATTATCTTTTATCTCCCCCACATCTGTCCTAAGTTACTCGTGATTTTTCCTTGTCTCTTCATGATTGTGGACCATGGTCTCCTGCATTCTATTCATTCCTTCCTGGATCATCGTTAGTACGGAGTGGATGTTTCGCATACTAAGAGTATGGGTTGCCTTATCCTTTTCCATGGTTTCGACTGATTTTTGTTGTGCTGGAGAGGCCGTAAGTATCATCTGGTTTGGTGATATTTTCTTGCTTGACTTAGTGATTGTTGCTGAGCCCGTGGTTGCCATTAGTATTTCTTGTGTTATCTTCTCCCAGAGTTTCAGATACTGATTACTATTTGGACTGTTATATTTCTATTGAACTTTGTATTCAATTTATAGCTTTCGGTAATCCCAGGGAACTAAACAGCTAGGATAAATTTCCTTATCACGCAGTCACTGTCTATATATAAATTTATCTATACATTCTATCTTTCACTTTTCAATATTTTGCAAAATTCTTCAAATCTTAATGACTACTTAGCCTATATTGTTCTATAAAAATGAAAAAATAAGGGGAGGGTATAAGGGGACGGAATGAGGGAAAAGTCTAATACTTCAGCAATTCATCAATTGATTGTCCTTATAATTAATTACTTGCTATCTTATTCAAATTTATTATTAATTACTATTTATAGATATCAATTACCCTTAATTACAATCCTTAATTTACTTAATCTGTCTAATAAAAATCTTCAAGTGATATGATAATTAAATACCAAGATAATTTCCTAAGTAAATATAAAACTAAGTTAACAGTTATATATGAAATTTCAAAAACAGTACATTATTATTAATACTTTTTATACTTTTTAATCACTAATTCGTTATCAAACTTAATTGTTATTAATTATACTTCACAGTTGATTCTTCTTCTTCTAGGTCACTCTCTTCTTTTTTTCCCAAATTTGTATCTTTCTTGTTTATTGTCTCTGCTATTTGCTTCCAAAGTTTAGTGTCCCAATGTCTTTTAAATTAAATGTCCATCAAATTTCGAGTGTCTTTCAAAAGATCCTAATCCAAATATCTGAATGTTGTCCAAATCTCGTCCCGATCTCCAAATATCTAATATCCAAAAGTCCAAAGGGAAATATTACGTTTAAGCTAGTTTAGTTCCAAAAATCGGAGGCTTCCACTTTAAACGGAGTTTTTCCTCTGCTCTCTCTTCTGGTATCGGCTGCTTGTTGATTGCCTCGTCGCCGCCTCCACGAAGGGCAAGGTCTGTTAGAATACTCCCTTTCTCTCCTCAAATTCCGTCTCTCCTCTGTAGCAAATTATCCAAAGTCCAAATTTTCTCCGGGTTCACTTTTTCCTTCTGGGTTTCCTCTGGATTTCCTCCGATTTTGCCAGTTGTTAATTTATGCACTGTCACTGTCAAAATGGATTCTGTCTCCAGTTAGTTTTCAGTCGCCGCTTGTTTAGCTATATTTCGCTTCTTAATTGGAGTTTACTTTCTCCCACCTTTAATCCTCAAGTTATGGATTGTAAGTGTACCTTTTGCGTTCTTTTTTCCTTTCAATCTTTCCACCGCTTCCCACTTTGTCAGCTGTCAACGTTTCTGGCCAGCCGGGATGGCTGGTTCTTCCTCGATCAGGATTAAGGGGGGTTTCCTGAACCTTCGGAGGGATTGCTGTCCTCCCCGAGGTCCTTGGAAGTTCCCCTTTTTTCTATTGACCTCTCCGAGGTCAGTAGTGCCTAAATCAGCTCCTGAATCGAAGATATTAGGGACTTGGAGAGCAGAGATCCGTTCCCTTCATCCCTAACACTGTGACGTCACCGCCGGAAGACCCAGAAACAATGGATTTTTGAAGACAGAATGGACATTCTTACATTCCCTTCTGTGCAGCAGATATATTCTAATTCAGGGTTTCCTAGTTGATGCCTTTATAGGCCATAACTCCCATAATGCCCACCCATCATGGCCCATTTGAGTTGTAAACTAGAACATCTGGAGGTTACCATTTTGTAGAAAACTAGACCATTTTGTATTACTATCCAGGCCTTTGATTGAGGCTGCCAGGGAAAATAACCATAGGTGATCATTTGACCCTCATATAGCATATTAGCACCTAACTGCCACTGCCTAGGTGTGAAACCAGTATTAGTAGTAGGCAAATAATGGTTACAAAAGTGATATTTAAGAATGGGCCTGCTTCTTCTGAGCATAATTCTTAATTGTGTTTTTCCTTTCTCTATCAGGGAGGTGCCCTTTTACTTAATCATCACATCACTGGCAATAGGATACCTTTAAAGATTGTCCATCCTTTCCTGTTGGGTGTCTTATACCTATCTGGCTCCCTGGGACTACATGTTGCATTGAAGCTCTCTTTCACTTGGCCCAGTCTCCTCTGGCTGGGTGGTTCTACTTTTGTCTGCAGGAAGCTTAAAGGACAAGAACTTCCTTTCTTATGGGAGTTAAAGATGGCTACCACACAGGAAGTACCTCCTCCAGCATTGGGCCTCCATTTTTTGTACCCATTAGAAGAAACTGTGGCACCCAGGGTGAAAATAGAAGAGCCTGGACCCCCATGCCCTGAAGCTGGTTGGGAATGGGATCCTCCAGGGAAGAGTCCTCTTGTTGTCCAGGCAGGCACCATTAGTGATCTGTTGAGGTGGGCAACTCCTCCCCAAGTGAGGAGCGACCAAATTCCACAGCTCTGGGAGGTGCAGTGCCAGGAGATGGTGCAAACCCTGAGGACACCTGCTGACATCATGCCAGCCCCTGTGCCTGTCCCATCCCCAGCCACTGGCTGGAGCAATCTCCAGCTACCTGAGCTTGCACCCATGGACGACATCGAAGCCTACCTGTCATCCTTTGAGCGGGCAGCCGAATCATGCCAGTGGCCGAGAGGAGAGTGGATGAGCCTTCTTATGCCAGCTCTTGGAAAAGCCCAGCCACCCCATAATGGCTTGGATGCCAGAGGTGGCAGGAATGACCACAGAAAGTCCAAATCTTCCTTCCTGCGAGGGGAGGCAGGTGCCAATGTGGAAATGCAACGGCAGCATTTCCGGCAGTTCTGTTACCAGGACTCTGAAGGCCCTCAGGAGGCTTGTCGGAGGCTCCGGGAACTTTGCCGGCGTTGGCTGAAGCCTGAGAGCCACACAAAGGAGCAGATTCTGGAACTGCTGATCCTGGAGCAGTTCCTGACCATCTTGCCCCAAGAGATCCAGAGCTGGGTGTGGGAACGAGGCCCTGAGACGTGCGCCCAAGCAGTGGCCTTGGTGGAAGGATACCAGATGGGACGGCGAGAGGCAGGGATGTGGGAGCAGCAGGTAAGGGAATGTTTAATGTTCTTGATTCTAGGAGATACATTGTGATGAAAACCTCTAACATCCTTAGCACTCCAATATGTTTTCTCATTACACCACCACCCCATCCACCCGCCCACAAGGCAGAGAAGAATTGTATCAGTGTTTTAATGATTGCATCAGTGTTTCATGGATATAAAAATAGTAAGGCTTTGCCCAAATGCAACTTGCAATCTAAATGATGTAAAATTGGCAGGAAAAAGCTCAGTCAAGAATAGAGGAAGGATGATACACCGGTAAAAGTTTTTGAGTTGGCATAGGATTTCAACAGAATTGTCTTTTTTTTAATGTGTTGATTTGTTTATAGATTTTTTTTAATTAGGCTTTAAAACTTTTATATACAAAGAGGGTGGAAAAGATTGGGTCATACGACAGGCTTCCTCGTTATTAGGAAATGAACCTGCATTCAACTGACCACATTTCTTCCTGATTTATTCAGGCTGGAAATGGCTGTTCATCGATTGTTGAGGGCCTCTTTGTATGCAAGCATGCAGGGGGATTCTGGTGGAAACAAGCCAAAAGCAGCATCTCCAAATGCCTTGGACGGCAGCTCTTAGTCTTGTTTTTAGCCATGTTGGTTAGAACTGATGAGAGCTTTAAATCCAAAACCTTCAGAAGACCCCAGGCTTTTGGCCACTCCAATAAATAGGGTGCTAGATAAGATGGACTTGCTATCAGATTGATTTTTTTTATCCCTTTAAAAAGTTTTTGGAATGGGAATTGCAAAACAACAACCATGGATGCTTGAATGGCTGATTAATTATTGTCTTTTAGATTCAAGGCTGAAACAAATAAGTGGAATGGGTAGATTCCCCTAAATTCTTAGTGACCCACTGTTGTCCTTGTTGCTAGGTTACAGTGCGGGTCAAGGTTGAACAGGTAAGCCCACAGGAAATGATTTTACCTGGAGCACCGTGGGATCCTTCAGCCTCGCTGCTGCCCCATCCCGAGTACCTATCCTCGTCCGATATAACACTAAACCAGCCTATCCCAGGCCCTGCTCTCAAGAAGCCCTGCATCCCAAAACAGGAACCACAAGGCCTTCAGGAAACAGGTAAGAAGGAAGAGAGAAGCAGAAATGTTCTAGGAATTTTTCCTGCCAAAGGGAATCGGTTGCCACAAGAAAAACAAATCAACGATAAATTCTTTAGGGAAGTTTTGTCTATAACAGATGAGTCCAGCTCCTATTATCTCCAGCCAGTGGAGCTAGAACAGGAATTTGTAGTTCAGCAATATCTGAAAGATAGTTCAGCTAAGAAATTTAGACAGTTTTTTAAAATAAATATATGGATTGATTAGCTATCAGAGAAGATTCATTTAATAATTATAATGCTTTGCTTCCATTTAGTGGGCATCCAGATGTTTGCAGTAAAGATTTGGTAGCTCTGTGTAAACCATGTTATTTAATAGTAAGTATGATAAATATTTCTGTTTCTCCAGTCCCCAGAAATTCCTTCCACATTTTTAGGGGGCAGCAGTTTGATGAAGATGGAAGAGAGAATATAATCTACCTTACCTATCTATCTCTTATCTATCTGAGCATTTTGACTTCACTCATTAGAGCAGCTTACACATGATCAATCTAAACAAGA
>WNWU01013108.1:137075-147838 GCA_012654045.1 Ptyas mucosa
ATTGATTGATTGATTGATTGATTGCGATTTATATGCCGCCATTCTCCCGAGGGACTCAGGGCGGCTTACAACAACAATCAACAATACAAATCACAAAATAATAAAATAAGTTTAAAAAACCCCATTAAAAACCATATATAAAATTATTACAGTTTGTGCAACCCCTAGCAGATCAGGTTATTTGCCAAAAAAGCCACGTCTTCAGTTCGCGGCAAAAGGAGAGGAGGTCTGGAGCTATCCTGAGCTCGGTGGGCAACTCATTCCAGAGGGTCGGCGCTCCGACAGAGAATGCCCTCCCCCTGGGGGCTGCCAGTCGGCATTGTTTGGCTGACGGCACCCTGAGGAGGGCAGCTCTGTGGGAGCGCACGGGACGATGGGAGAAAGGAGGAAGATGGTCCTGCAAGTACCCCGGGCCTAAGCCATGTAGGGCTTTATAGGTGAGCACCAGCACCTTGAAGCGGACCCGGAGAGCAACCGGCAGCCAGTGCAGCTCGTGCAGGAGAGGTGTTACACGGGAGTAACGAGGAACTCCCGTAACTACCCACGTGGCCGCATTCTGGACCAGCTGGAGCCTCCGGATGCGCCCCAGGGGCAGTCCCATGTAGAGGGCGTTGCAGTAATCCAACCGAGAAGTAACAAAGGCGTGGGTGACCGTGGTGAGGGCATCTCGGTCTAGGAAAGGGCGCAACTGGCGCACAAGACGGACTTGTGCGAAGGCCCCCCTGGTTACCGCCGTCAGATGGTCATCCATGGACAGCCGGGAATCCAGGAGGACACCCAGATTGCAGACCCTAGCAGAGGGGGCAAGAGTCTCCCCTCCTATCACTAAAGATGGTACCTCTAGATCCTGAGATGCCGGCATCCACAGCCACTCAGTCTTGGATGGGTTGAGTCTGAGTCTGTTCCTACCCATCCAGGCCCTCACCAGACAACGGGACATCACGGAAAGGGCATCCCTAGGGTGATCCGGGGTGGAGATATAAAGCTGGGTATCATCCGCATATTGGTGATACCTCACCCCAAAACCACGAATGATCTCACCCAGTGGCTTCATGTAGATA
This sequence comes from Ptyas mucosa, assembly GCA_012654045.1. NCBI lineage: Eukaryota > Metazoa > Chordata > Lepidosauria > Squamata > Colubridae > Ptyas > Ptyas mucosa. Next base: position 138,137 of record WNWU01013108.1, read on the forward strand.
TTAAAGAGCAGGGGGGAGAGAACCGAACCCTGAGGCACCCCACATGTGAGGGGCCTCTGGGAGGATCTCTGACCCCCCGCCGATACAAACTGCAAGCGGCCCGAGAGATGGGAGGAGAACCACTGCAGGACAGTGCCTCCTATCCCCAACCTCCCGAGTCGCTGCAGTAAGATACCATGGTCGATGGTATCGAAAGCCGCTGAGAGGTCAAGAAGGACCAGGATGGAGGAACAACCCCCATCACGAGCCCGCCAGAGATCATTCACTAGGGCAACCAATGCCGTTTCTGTGCTGTGACCGTGCCTGAAACCAGATTGGTAAAGATCCAGGTAGTCAGTTTCCTCCAGGAATTGAGGGAATTGCTGTGCCACCACGGACTCAACAACCTTCGCTAAAAAGCGGAGGTTGGAGACTGGACGATAGTTATTAAGGGAGTCAGGGTCGAGGCTGGGCTTCTTGAGGATGGGTCGAACCACCGCCTCTTTGAGTGCAGCGGGGAAGACCCCCTCCTTTAGCGAAGCATTGATAACAGCCTGGATCCAGTCTCCAGTCACCTCCCTGGCTGCCGAAACAAGCCAGGAGGGACATGGGTCCAGTAAACACGTGGAGGTCCCCAGCCGACCCACAATCCTGTCCACTTCATCCAACAAAACAGGCTCGAACTCAACCCAGATGTCTCCATCAAGACTAGCCTCAGTCTCCTCAGTGGATTCTGCCCAGCAGCAGTAATCTTCCAGGACTCTTGGCCCACCAGTCTAAAGTCCAACATCTCTCTCCAAAAACATCGAGTCCAATGGAGCAATAGCAGGAGGATGTGATAAGACAAGATCATAATTAGGAAAAAGTCAGGGATCAAATGGCGAAATAATAAGGAGGAGGATGCCAAAAAGTCCCAGAAACAACTGTAGACGACTAAGGTGGATTAAATGGGTTAGACTAAAATAGAGTCAGGCAACAGTCAGGGGAGTAAAGCCCTCACAATTGAGGGCGGGGGAAAGGGGGAGAAAGGCCCCAGGGCGGAGAACAGAATGGAGAGATTTCTCCTTCCCCCCGGGCCAACTCCACCCTCCAGGTCTTCTTCCAAATTCACTCACCCCTCAGTTAAAGCCCAATCTCATAGGCCAAATTTTGCCTAGATCTTCCAGGGTCTATCCCATTGAGGGGACTGTAAAATCCCAGCTGTTAATCAGCTGGGCAACCGTCCCGTCGCCTTCTGTTGTAGCCGGTCGCCATTGACGTGGCCTCAAAGAAGTTTGGCAACGTCGTCGAAAACGCCCCCAGCTGATCCCCCAGAGGGTCTTACAATGCCCCATGGTCCCAGATTGCTGAGTGCATCAGCGGCAGCTTCCAAACAGCGTCAATCAAATCAAGCCCTCCATGGCTGTGGCGCAGAGGCCTCCGCCGCCCTCCAAGTGGCTCCCAGATGATGCAATTCTCCAAAGTGTCATTTTACCATCCCAGATCACCCGAGAGCCGGCTACAGTTCAAAGACGGCTCAAACGGCATAGCAAAGGTTCGGAAAAGCAGTCGGGGGGTCGACAGATGGAAAAACGCCCCCCTCAATGCTCAATGGAAGCCTTACATCGGCACTCGCTAGCCCACTCTCCAGGAGACCGCCATCTTGCGCATGCGTAGGTCCCACTGATGAGAGAGACCATATAAAATAAATCTTAAAATTCAATTTCTTCCAGTAATATAGCACTTTTTTCTTTTTGTGCCTTTGAGTCAATCATGATTTCTGGCAAATATCTAGATGAGTCCCTACAGTTTTCCTGTCAAGGTTTTTTAGAAGTGGTTTGCCATTTCCTGCTTTCTAGGCTAAGAGAGAAAGCTGGGCCCAGATAGCTTCAAACCTAAGGTAGGACTAGTGTCAGGTTCTGACGTTGTCTTGAATAAATCGCATTTCCAAACAAACAGTCTTTGATGAAATCTTTCATTTATTGAGAACAACCTGTCTGGTCCTGACTCCGTCGGTGCCAGTACTGACCTGCTGACCCCCAAACCCTTCCCTTTCCATTCCCCAATACTCAGCGTCTCATTGGCCATCTTCCAAGTCACTCTCACTACTTCACCTCACAGGAATGTCCCCCTCCCATCCCATCTCCTAGGTGATATTATCTGCCAGGTAAGTAAATGGGTGAAAAGTCAAGCTGCTTCTTCTCTCTCTCTTTTTTTCCCCCCAATGTCAGCACTGGAACGGATGTAACTTGGAGTGCTGACAACTAGAACTTGAAACTGCTATACCACTACAAAATTTAAATGATTTTATATCTAAATCCTATCTCATTTGATCTCATTTGTTGCAGTTGAAGTCTGTTTTTGATGCATTTCAGATGAGTTGAAACTCTATTCCAAATAAATGGAGGATATATATTAGTTACGCTTTTCACAGGAGCTCCATTGACTGACTACAGAGGACATAGATTTGAGATAGAACTCAAAACAGTACATACTATTCACGCTAACTAAAGTGATTGTAGGTGTAGAAAGATGAAGGGTGTTCCATTAATGCAGCCCGATCTGGCTCCTTCCAGATATCATGTGTTAAACTCCAGTAATTCCCATTTCTAGAACTTTTAATTTCGCCCAACTGTTGCTCCTCCAATTAACTGACTCAGGCATTTTCTTATCCAAGCTAGGGACAGTAATGTTCATTAACGGTTTCAAAGGTGCTTTTTCAAAAGGCAACTGGACTGCTTTTTCCTTGAGAAGGAAAAAGAAGAAGACATTTTGCTTCTCATCTAAGAAGCTTCATTGGTTCTGGCAGGATGTTTGGGGCGAAAGTCCAGAATGTAGCCTTTCCTCTTCAAGGAAAAACAAAGTCCAGTTGCCTTTTGAAAAAGCACCTTTGATACAACTATGACCTGGATGACTGAGTATCTACACAGATGTTCATTAACAATGTAATGTAAATTTATCTGATTTCCAATTCCTGTATCTATGGGCAAACTGGAATGCAGTGGGTTCACCTAAATCTGCTATTTTGAAACAAAGCTTACTAATTACAATAGAAATGGAATAGAACAAGTTTAAAAATCTGAGAAAGGAAGAACTGAGCAAAATCAATCATAAAGGAGTCATCTCTTCTCTCTTTATTCTACCAAACTTCAACCATTTCTCACCTATAGTTAGCTGCTCATGGTTCCTCTTTTTCCTCCTCGCTGCTCGGACATTCTGATGTCTGGGTAGTATCCTCTTCCATTGGCTGTGGCTGAGTGTCAATCTTCTCCCTCCTAGCTGGCTACGCCCACCACCTCGGCTCTCTCCTCAGTCTTTTCACTCAGCCGTTGTGTTAAGGCTTGAGTGTCAGTTTGTCCATTCTATTTGCTTCCTTTTTGTTTTATTTTTTTAGATTTAGCTTCTTTTCTGAGGGCTGCGAGGCGTGGATTAGTTGTGTTTTGCCTGTTTTGAGTGTCGGCAAGCGTTTCGGGGCTCCGAACGCAGTGGGGGCGGCTCTCAGCCGCGCTGCGGCTTGAATCCAATTCCCGCCGATTGCCGCCATTGCCACGCACCACCGCGGCTTCGCTGGGCTCAGCAAGCCGTTTCTACTTATTGCCGCAGCCCTCCTCAGCTGTTTTGCGGCGCAGGATTTGCCGGCTGGCATTATCCTCTCTGGCGGCGTGATTTTGAGGTGGCTGGAGGTCCGCTATTTCCAGCAGCGTCACCGCCCAGCCGTTGACGCTTTGTATCGTCTGGCTGGGGCTGCGCGGCTTGGCGCCAAACCGCCATTTTTTCATCTTCCTGGGATTGCCGCCATTTACAACTGTGGGCCTGGCTGCATCCTGGGTTTTGGTTTCCAAGGTTGCTAGCGGCTCAGCGGGTTCTGGACGCTGTCTATTAACATCCCGCCTTGGTTCCTGTGGGATTTCCTCCTCTCTACTTCATTCAGGGAAGTGACTCTGCATTTGGCCTTTCGTTGTTACTTTGACTGCATTTATTTTATTCCATATTGATCAATTGTCATTTGGCTCCTTTTATTGGTTAATGCTTAAAATTAATTGATTGGGTTATTATTTAAAAAAAATAGTGTATATATTAATATTACAAGTTTTAGATAATTGTCATATTTGATTGTTCAACTATATATATATATATATATATATATAATAGTAATATTATATTCATATCTATATTAATTAATTGATTCCTTGTTTACTTAATTAATTTGTAATCCCACGAGAATGGTGGAGGCTGAATTGTCCTCTGATTTGGATCAACCTTCTTCTCCCCCTCCCACCCAGGCCTCTAAGGCTACCAGGGGGAAGAAGACCAAGGCCCCTAAGGCATCCAAGGTCCCTTCTGGCCAGGGCAAGGAGGCATTAAGGAGGCACAATGCTCTAGAAAAGCAGTTCTCCAAGGCTCAGAAGCAAGCCTTTATGGCTATGGATCTGGTTTCTCAAGAGGAGGACCTGCAGACCCAGGAAGAGAATGCCCAGGAGGGGGAGTCTCCCGAGGTGATACAGGTGGCATCCCATTCTGCTCAGCAAGGGCAGATTTTCCTATCCACCTTGCCTGTTAATTTGTCAGTCAGATCACGCTCTGCCAGTGTGGTCAGTCAGGCTTCCCATCAGGCTAGACCTGTCCCTGAAGCGACATTTACGCCTACTGCTGCGGGGCTCTGCGCTGATGAAGGCGGGTTTCCTGGTCATTTTCTGGATTTTAATGCCCTGATGTCACAGGCGATGGTCCATATTTTCCAAGATGGTCTGCAGCAGACGAGTTGTCTGTTACCTCCAGAGTGTGCCACGTCAGCTCCTGGTCACATGCCTTCTTCCTCTCTGCATGCCTCTGCTCCCGTTTGCGGTTTAGCAGCTGAACCTGTCCATGAGGAGGAGTTGTGGGAGGATTTCCCGTTGTCCGATGATGAAGAAGATGCACAGGAAGCCCCTGCTTTTCCGGGCCTGTTCAAACCATCGCTGTTTAAATCGCTTTTACGCAAGGCCAAAGTGGCTACGAACATGGATTCTTCCTTGACTCAGTCTTCGTCTCAGTCTCAACCTGCTCCTAGTGCTGGTTTATTTCGAGTACATACACCTGACCACGAATTCATTCCTTGTCCGGAATTGTTCTCTCAAGTAGTCCAGAAGCCTTGGGAGCACGCGACTTCACTGTCTGGTCCGAATTCTTTTGACCAAAGACTATATTGCTCTGCTCCGGAGTTGGACTCGCTTCTTCAGCTGCCGGCCGTTGACGATCCAGTGGCCAGCCTGACTTCGTCTTCGATTCTAGTGGGAGAAGCGGGGGACGGCCTTCAGTTCGAGGACAAGAGGGCGGAGATGGCCTTCCGCAAGACCCACCAGGCAGCTGCCTGGGCTATCAAGGCGTCCACCTCAGCTTCATTCTTTAACCATGCTTCGTTGGTTTGGCTTCGCCAATTGAGAGACAGGCTTCCTCCGGAAAATGTCCGCCTACAACAGGACTTGGCTAAGCTTGTAGCCGCCGCGGAATACTCAGCAGATGCGTCTTTGGACGCCACCAGGTTCGCTTCTAGGGCCTTGGCATCGACAGTTGCTTCCAGGCGTCTTTTATGGCTCCGGAATTGGAAGGCCGATTCCAAATCAAAATGGCGCCTCACTGCTGCACCTTACAAGGGCTCTTCCTTGTTTGGGTCTTCTTTGGATTCTGTGTTGGTCGAGAACAGAGACAAAAAGAAGGTTTTGCCTACCCTGTCCAGACGTCAGGAGGGTCGTTACCTTACGGGCAGCAGCCCTTTCGTGCTGACCATGGCTCCAGCGGGGCCTCATTTCCGCGTCCGGCCACTCAGTTCTCCTATCAAGCTACATCTGACCGGTCGTCCTTTCGGGACAGGGGCCAGCGTCAGTCTTCCTTCCATCGTCCCTTCCACGGATCTGCCTCTCGTTACTCCAGACGGGGCAAGTGACTCTCCGTCTTCCCTGCCGATCGGGGGCAAGCTCCAGGCGTTTGCTCATGCGTGGGAATCCACCACTTCCGATGCCTGGATTGTTCGTACTGTTTTCGAAGGCCTTGCCTTGGACTTCACCACTCTTCCCAAGGACCTTTATATTGCTTGCCCGTGGCCCGCCCAGCCTGCCAAACTGGCCCTGCTCCGCCACGAGATTCAACATCTACTTCAAATAGAGGCGGTGGAGAAGGTCCCTCCAGGCTAAGTTGGGACCGGATTTTATTCAACTCTGTTCCTTGTCCCGAAGAGCTCCGGCGGCTGCCGGGGAATCCTCAACTTGCAACGCCTAAACCAACATATCCAGTATCGTCGCTTCAAGATGCACTCCCTCAAGTCTCTCTTGGGGTGCATCCGCCCAAAGGACCTTATGCAATCAGTGGACCTGAAGGAGGCGTACCTTCACATCCCTATTTGGGCGGACCACAGAAAATTTTTGAGGTTTGCCTTCGGGGACAGTCATTTTCAATACCGGGCGATGCCCTTTGGCCTTTCGTCTGCGCCGCGCACCTTCACAAAGATCCTGGCTGCGCTGTTGGCATCGCTCCGAGAGGTTCCAGTTCGTCTTGCTTGCTACCTAGACGACATATTGATCTTATTGACGTCACCGGACCAGGCGGCCCGCGACAGACATCTGGTTCTTCACACGTTGCAGAACCACGGATTTACTCTGAACTTCGAGAAGTCTCATCTCTCTCCCACGAGGCGCATCCACCTGGGGGCCCTGATTGATTCAGAACAATGCCTAGTGTGTCTTTCTCCCGACAGACAAGCAGACATCCGGCAACTGATCTCCCAAGTATTAGTTCAGAAAAGGGTGCCGTTGCTCATTCTGTCTCAGCTTCTAGGCAAGCTGATTTCATGCATCAGCATAGTCCCTTGGGCACGCCTGCACCTGCGTCGTCTACAATGGTTCCTTCTTCCCTTTCAGAGGCAAGGACGGGCGGAATCTCTGGCCAAGGTGACGGTTCCCACCCCGGTGAGGCTTGCTCTTCGTTGGTGGCTGTCTCCTGCTCTCTGACGCGGTTCTCTCTTCTCGGAGCCGGATCGGGTTGTCCTAACGACAGATGCCCGTCTCCACGGATGGGGGGCCCATCTTCGCTCCCAGCTAGCTCAAGGGGTTTGGACTGTATCGGAAAGACTCCACAATATAAATTGGTTAGAGCTGAGGGCGGTCAGACTAGCTCTTCTACACTTCTCACACCAAGTTGTCCGTCAGCACGTCCTCATATTGACCGACAACATGGCCACCAAGGCCCATCTCAACAAGCAGGGAGGGACCTGTTCTTGGTCCCTGATGCTAGAATCGGAGAGGTTACTGCTGTGGGCGGAGAACCACGTGTTATCCCTGAAGGCCGAACACATCTCCGGCATGATCAATCGACAGGCGGACTGGCTCAACAGGGATGTCTTGGACCAGGCCGAGTGGCAGTTGAACCCTTGTCTCTTTCAAACATTGTCGCTCAGGTTCAGTTGCCCGCTGGTCGATCTGTTCGTCACAGATCACAACGCTCAACTGCCCCGGTTCTTCTCCCGCTTCCCTTCCTTGAAGGCAGAGGCTCACGACGCTCTGCGGTCCCCTTGGCCACGAGGACTTCTTTACGCCTTCCCGCCCATCCCGGTCCTTCCCAGGGTGATCAGGAAGTTGATCAAGGAAGAGGCGGACCTCATCCTCGTGGCCCCATACTGGCCTCGCCCGCTGGTGTGTTTCACATCACGTCGATCCAACATCGGCGTCGGTTCCGGAAGTTCTCCAGTTTCTTCATTCTGGCTTTGCCAAGGGTCTGTCACCGGCCACCTTGCGACGTCAGGTAGCTGCTCTCGCTACGGTTCTCTCTGCGGACAACCATCAGCCTTTATCTCAGGATCCAAGGGTCCGGTCCTTTTTACAGGGAGCTTCGAACTTACATCCGTCGCAGATTCGTCGTTTCCCTACGTGGGATCTTCCCCTCGTACTCCAGGCATTGACGGACTCTCCATTCGAGCCTTTGGATGCAGTTGGTCTTCGCTATTTGACCTTTAAGGTGGCTTTCCTACTGGCCATTACGTCGGCCTGCCGTGTTTCAGAGATTGCTGCTCTGTCAGTACAGAGTGATCTGTGCATGTTCCACCAAAACCGAGTTGTGCTTCGTTTGGACCCGGTGTTTCTTCCTAAAGTTAATACTCCATTCCATAGAGCCCAAGAAATTGTTCTCCCTGATTTCTGCCCCGACCCTCGAAATCCATCTGAGCGGCGCTGGCACACGCTGGACGTGCGTAGGGCCTTGCAACTCTACATCAAACGGACTGCTTCGTTTCGCAAAAGTGAAGCGCTTTTGGTGTCCTTTCTCCCTTCTTCCCTGGTCAGAAGGTGTCATTGGCTACAGTGGGGAGGTGGCTTAAGGCCTGCATCTCGAAGGCCTACGAGTTGAAGGGTAGGCCGGTTCCCGGGGGGATTGTGCCCCACTCTACACGCAGTGCCGCCACCTCGACGGCCTGTGCCACGCAAGCCTTGGTGGATGACATTTGCCGGGCGGCTACGTGGTCCTCCCTTTCCTCATTTGTTCGTCATTATCGTTTGGACAAGTCTGCGTCCGCTGATGCTGCCTTTGGCAGAAGGGTTTTACAGTCAGTAATTTCCCACCAGAGCCAGGATTAGGCGGCGGTCCCTCCCATCTGCTCGGCTTGGGTATGTCCCAGACGTCAGAATGTCCGAGCAGCGAGGAGGAAAACGGACGTTACTTACCTGAACGTCCCTTTTATCCTCGCTGGGAGGATATTCTGTCCCACCCTTGGCTTCCGCCTGTCCTGGCTTGGGTGGGGTTCTCCCTTTGTCTCCCTCCATAGCTGTTACCTCGGAGTTGGTTGCGGAACGTCTTCGCCTAGATGGCGACGTCTTCATGAAAAGACTGAGGAGAGAGCCGAGGTGGTGGGCGTAGCCAGCTAGGAGGGAGAAGATTGACACTCAGCCACAGCCAATGGAAGAGGATACTACCCAGACGTCAGAATGTCCTCCCAGCGAGGAAGGGACGTTCAGGTAAGCAACGTCCGTTTTATATATTTATCCTTTACTTCTTGCTTTTCCAAACCCAACAATCATTGCTCTTATATGGCCAATAATTATAGTGCCAGAGAATCTTCAGCCAAGGACTAAAAATTAATTTGTGGAAATGATTTTAAAAATTGTTTACTTCTGTTTGTACTCTGTATGGATGCTCTGGCATAAAATAGGTGTTTATCCTATGCCAACTTATTTTTGATTAGTCTGACACACAACCAAAACTATGCCTATGTATACTGACATCACCAGATGGAACATACAGAAACTAAATTGATTATATTTTTTATATAAAGAGGTGGAAGAGCTCAGTTAAAAGAACAAAGATGTGACCAGGAGCTAATCACAGAACAGATTCAGCTCAAGCTAAAGTGGAAGAACAAAGGCAGCCAGTTTTCAAAGTAAGATTTTAAACATAAGCCTACCATTTTCAAAGACAACATTAGGCGCTTTGAAGTCCTGAACCTCACTGATAGGAAACCAGAGATACTATAGAATTAAAGAAGTTGTTATGGGTGAATGTCAAAAACGACCACCAAAGAGAAGAAATGGCTGAGGAAGTAAAAGTAACTGAAACTCTGGGAGGCAGAGACCATGCTGTCCTGGAATTTCAGATAGTGTGATGATGAGAAACTGCAATCACACCTTTATGAAAACTTTGTTGGACTTGTTAAGTGGTCTGGGGGTCCCTGCTCGACCATCACGGATTCGCGATGAAATTTTGTGTGAACATGCACACATGTCC
>WNWU01013108.1:148238-160248 GCA_012654045.1 Ptyas mucosa
GATGAAAGTTTGGCTTTTTATGTCTCTGGAAGGAAAGGTATGATAAACGTGAAACTTTGTGCGTAATAACTTAGCAACACAAGGTTTTCGAATATAAAATTTCTCCCTTCGGAGTGTATATATATTTAATTCCATGAATGTTTCTGTCGCAAAAGTTTAACAGATCTGTCAGTGTCAATGTCGGGGCTGCCAGGACCATCGGCGCCCCCACCCCCACTTGGGAGAGTCCCTCTCCAACTTGCCGCCGCACAGTGACTGAGAGGGGGTGAGGAAGACGGCTGCAAATTGGGAGAGGCTGATGTTGTTGTTGCTGGACGCTGGCGGAGAGGCGAAATGGAGGCTGCCAACGGAGGCATGGCTGATACGAAGAGAGGGGAGGGGATGGATGGAAAGATCTGGGGTTGGAGAGTCCGGTGGATGGCTCTGGTATTGGAGCCGGTGGATGGCTCTGGTATTGGGCCTCCATGGGTGGCCTCTCCTCCCCCCCCTTTTCCTGGCCCTGAAATCGGCCTGAGGATCAGCCTCCCCCCCTCCCCCCGTGTGTACATCTACCCTCTTGTGGGACTGTTGTGCTGTATTTCATCTGCAACCCACTTCATATTGTAATTTGGATTGCTGTGCTGCCTTTCTTTTTGTACCCCGCTTTAAATTAAATTAAATTGCATTTATTTCCATCAAAACCTTTTGGCGGATGGGGACTTGGACTTGGACAGTATTGCATGGATCCTGAGGGAGTTGACTGTCATGAACCATCTATCACCAGGGGAGATTAAAACATCAAATTTCCTGCCTTTGGATATCTGGTTGGCCGCTGTGAGAGGGTGGCCAGGAAATTTTCCCTCTGACTGACTGTATTAACCGACTCCTGCCACTGTTGTGAGAGGACAGTGGAGCCCAGGCTGTTACCATATTGAGACTTTCCTGTCCTAGGACTTTGTTGGACCCTACCAAGCTGCTTTCCCATCCTGGTCTTACTGATGTACTCAGCGGCGGAGCTATGTGCCCTGCGAGACTCCCCCCTCTCGCAGATTTGGCCCTCCACTCTATCGAGGGCCTACCTTGATGACAGGTTCTGGAACCCCGAGAGGTGGCATAATGCGAGAAGGGGGTTGAGGGGTTTCTTACTTAAATTTTTAGGTAAACTTTTAAGGGGTGCCAGGGAGGGGGAGGGTCGGATTTTAATTCGGACTGTGGGTATGGGGGATGACCCACTAAAGGGAACGTCGGGTCTAGCTGTAAAGTGCGGCATAGGGGGTGGGGAGTCCGGGGTCGAGGGGAGGGTTGGAGCTTATCCAGATAGTGTTTTTAACATCAACATCGTGAGTGGGAGGGGCAGATATGGCGGGAGCAGGGGGCCACATCGTGTTAGGGGAGCACGCGCTCGCTGTTTACGAGCGATGGCGTGCTCAGGCCCCCAAGGCTCCACTCGTTTTCCAGGTAGCACAGACCCTCAGGGCCTGGGCCTTCGGCTGATGTTCTGTGACACCAGGTCTGTGGTAAATAAAGCCCCCCTCATTTGTGATCTTGTTCAGGAGTGGGGAGCAGACCTGGCAGGTATTACAGAGACCTGGTTGGGCCAAGGGGAGGTTCCCCTCGTTGAAATGTGCCCACCAGGTTTCTGCGCATTTCATCAGCCGAGGCCACAGGGGAGGGGAGGGGGCATAGCGGTTATTATCAAAGAAGGTCTTAGACCGAGAGAGGCCACTGTTCCTCAGACGGCCAGTTGTGAGTCCCTCCTTGTGAAGTGGGGCCATGGGGTACAGATGGGTTTGCTGATCACGTACCTGGCTCCCTGCCATGTGGCAGCAGCCCTGCCCAAGCTACTAAACGTCATCGCCACGGTGGCGGTTGATACCCCTAGACTTATGGTCATGGGGGATTTCAACCTGCCGTCTGCAGGTGAGGCGTCTGAAGTGGCTCGGGAGTTCATGGCTTCCATGACAGCTATGGACCTGACCCAACTAATTCATGGCCCTACCCACAGGGGGGGAAACACTCTGGACCTAGTTTTCGTCTCTGGACAGTGCTTGAGTGACCTCGAAATAGGGGATATAGTCACCGAGCCCTTGTCATGGTTGGATCACTCCCTCCTCTGTCTTGACCTTCGAACTGCTGCACCTCGCCGCAGGGAGGCGGAGCCAGTAAGATGGTTCCGCCCCAGGCGCCTGATGGAACCCGAGAGGTTCCAGATGGAGCTTGGGCCATTCCCTGAGGCTCTGGCTCACGCCTCGACCGGAGACCTAGTGGCCGCCTGGGATAGGGCGCCCACTGGAGCTCTGGAACGGGTCGTGCCTTTGCGGCCTCTGACCCGGTGCCGATCTCACCTGGCTCCCTGGTTTACCGAGGAGCTAAGGGAGATGAAGCGCCGGAAAAGACGCCTAGAGAGTAGTTGGAGGGCCAGTCTTTCTGAATCTGACCGGACACTGGTAAGATCTCACATTAAGAATTACCTAGTGGCAATAAAAGCAGAGAAATGTAACTATTTTGCTGCTCTTATTGCGTCATCAGATAACCGCCCGGCTGCCCTGTTTAGGGTGACCCACTCCCTGCTCCACCGGGGAGTGCGGGAGGACCCCTTGGAGGGTAGAGCCGAGGATTTTGTACAGTATCTGCATGACAAAATCACTCAGATTCGGAAAGACTTGGACTCTGACTGGGTGGTCTCAGGGGGAATGACTAGGGCGGGTCTTGTGAATATTATCTGGGAGGAGTTTGATCCTGTGGCTCCTGAGGATGTGGACAGGATTCTGGGTGGACTGAACGCGACCACATGTTTGTTGGACCCGTGTCCCTCCTGGTTAGTGCTGGCTTCTCGGGAAGTGACGCGAGGCTGGCTCCAGGGGATTATAAATGCTTCTTTGAGTGAGGGTGTCTTCCCCGCCGCCTTGAAAGAGGCGGTGGTGAAGCCTCTCCTCAAGAAGCCTTCCCTGGACCCGGCAGTGTTATCTAATTATCGTCCGGTCTCCAACCTTCGCTTTGTGGCGAAGGTTGTCGAGAGTGTGGTTGCGTGGCAGCTCCCCCAGTACCTGGATGAAACAGTATATCTGGATCCGTTCCAGTCGGGCTTCAGGCCTGGGTACAGCATGGAAACGGCATTGGTCACGTTGGTTGATGATCTCTGGAGGGCTCGGGACAGAGGTTGCTCCTCTGTCCTGGTCCTATTAGATCTCTCAGCGGCTTTTGATACCATCGACCATGGTATCATGCTGCACCGGTTGGAAGAGTTAGGGGTGGGAGGCACCGTGTTGTGGTGGTTCTCCTCCTTTCTCTCTGACCGGTGGCAGTCTGTGTTGGCAGGGGGGCAGAGGTCGACCCCGAGGCACCTCATTTGTGGGGTACCACAGGGGTCGGTCCTCTCGCCCCTTCTGTTCAACATTTATGTAAAGCCGCTGGGTGAGATCATCCGTGGTTTCGGGGTGAAGTATCATCAGTATGCTGATGATACTCAGTTGTACATCTCCACCCCGGACCACCCCAACGATGCCCTTGAAGTGATGTCCCGGTGCCTGGAGGCCATACGGATCTGGATGGGGAGTAACAGGCTCAGACTCAACCCATCCAAGACCGAGTGGCTATGGTTTCCGACGTCCCGATATAGTCAGTCGATGCCATCACTGACTATTGGGGGCGAATCATTGGCCCCCACAGAGAGGGCTCGCAACTTGGGCGTCCTCCTGGACTCATGGCTGTCTTTAGAAGAGCACCTGACGGCTGTGACCAGGGGGATTTTTTATCAGGTTCGCCTGATCCGCCAGTTGCGTCCCTTTCTAGATTGGGACTCTTTACACATGGTCACTCACGCCCTCGTCACTTCCCGCCTGGACTACTGTAATGCTCTCTACATGGGGCTCCCCTTGAGGAGCACCCGGAGGCTCCAACTGGCGCAGAGTGCAGCCGCGCGGGTGGTTATGGGAGCGACATGGCGTTCCCGTGTGACACCTCTCCTGCGCAAGCTGCACTGGCTCCCAGTGGTCTTCCGGGAGCGCTTCAAGGTTTTGGTTACTACCTTTAGAGCGCTCCATGGCTTAGGACCTGGCTATTTACGAGACCGCCTACTGCCACCAGTGGCCTCCCACCGGCCGGTACGCTCTCATAGAGAGGGCCTCCTCCGGGTGCCGTCGGCCAAACAATGTCGACTGGCGGCCCCCAGGGGGAGAGCCTTCTCTGTGGGGGCACCTACTATCTGGAATGAGCTCCACCCGGAGATTCGGAGGATCCCGGACCTACGCACTTTCCGCCGCGCTCTTAAGACCCTTTTATTTCACCAGGCAGGCCTGGCCTGATTCCCCTTTTTAAAAAAATGTTATAAATTTTAATTCGTTTTAATCTATTGGGGTTTTAAAAAAATTTTTACGGCCAAATTTATTTAATTGGATTTTAATTGGGTTTTAAATGTTATACTTGTATGTTTTATTTATGGGTGTTCACCGCCCTGAGTCCTTCGGGAGGAGGGCGGTATACAAATTAAACTGAAACTGAAACTGAAACTCAGTATTTGGGTTGGTTGATGGTCGCTGGAGGCTGGCTCGAGCAGCCAAACGTTTAGTTATGCCGCCAACTCCATCGCATGGTGATTTGCCGTGACTCATGCCAAAAAAATTCCATTCAGCCTCAATTTCGAAATCATGTTTGTGATTGCACAGATTGACGAAATTTTTGTAATTTTTGTATTGCGCCACTGAACCATCACTAAAGTAGTATATTCTTGTAATCTTTGTTTTAGTCATCAAAAACTCAATTAACTTCCGAATGAACATGTGCACGGAAACTGTATCATGTTGCATATCATCAGAAATTATGCAACAGTTGACAATTTGCAGTGCGCCATCTTTTTCGACATAATAAGTGACAAACTGATGCACTGTGGCTTGCAAATTCTCCCAGTGAAAGCCTTGAGCAGCATCTTGGACAACAAACAAGTAATTCTCCGCAAAATCCATCAGTACAATCAGTTCAGTTTCTTTTAGGCTGGCTTTCAATGACTTCAAATATTCGCTAAGATGTTTTGAAACGAAGTGGTGGCCAGTCAGTTTCCACATTTTGCTAGTAAGTTTTTTGATGAAGCTGTCAAGAGTGAGAACATTTGTTTCCAGCATTTCGTGGTCAGTATGAACCCATTGTTTAAATTCTATTGCTTCTTCCGACTCCCAGTCCTCGAATATTTCATCCAAGTGTGCTGTCAGTGCCTCTTCACCAGGGCAGTTTTGGCATCGCTGCAACATACAATCTTTGGTGTTCAGATCTCAAACTGCCTTTCCCAAGAGCAGTTTGTAGTCCTCTTTATTTATTTTTTTAAATATTTTATTAAACAGTTTTTTTAAAACAAACAAAAACAGATATTTACATCTTCTTTTCAACAGTTTCACATCAGTAATCCATAATTATACATTTTCTCTTTCTTATCTTGTATCTTTTATACATATATTTCTAATATATCATATATATATCATTATAATATATTATTCTAATTATTTTATTTACATTTGACATAAACTTTCTATATTTCTCCACCTCATTTAACCATTATTTAGTCTTCCTTTGTCCTTTTTTTTCCTTTCCTCCAACCATTTATACCATCTCTCCCAAACTAAATAGTATTCTGTTTCATCCTTTTCTTGTATCTCCTTCATGAGCTTATCCATTTTCGCACACTCCATAATTTTTCTAATCACATTGTCTTCTACTGGTATATCATTATTTTTCCAGTTTTGGGCGAAAACTATTCGTGCTGCTGTAATTATGTGGATGATTAAGTATCGTATTGCTTTTTCAGATAACCCAGAAATTATTCCCAGTAGGAAAGTTTCTGGCCTCATTTCTATTTGTTGATTTATAATTTCTTCTATTTGTGTTTTAATTATTTGCCAAAATTGTTCTGCCTTATGACAAGACCACCACATGTGATAGTAAGTTCCTTTCTGATGTTTACATTTCCAACATAGCGGAGAGGTATTTGGAAACATCTTTGCCAATCTGGCAGGAGGGAGATGCCACAAATAAAACATTTTATATATATTTTCTTTATAGGGTACAGACATTGTTAATTTGTAATTTATATTCCATAATTTCTCCCATTTATCTAATTGAATATTGTATCCAAAATTTTTCACCCAAATTATCATGTTTTCTTTGACTACCTCTTCCAATTTGTATCCTAATAAATAGTTGTACATTTTTTTATCAATTTGTCTTCTGTACCTTGGAGAATTTTATCTAATTCATATGTTTCCTTTTGAAATCCAAATTGTGCCAAATCTGTCTTGTATTTGGATTTTATTTGCATATAAGTTCACCAATCAATGTCTGTACCCTGTTCTTTCAATTCCTGTCTTGTTCTTAGTTCCCCTTGATTATTTAACAAGTCTTTGTAAGTTTTCATTTTACCAATATCTAGTGCATTTGGGTAAATTTGTGCCTCCATAGTGGATAGCCATTCCAGAATTTTATCGTAATGGTTCTTTTTTATCCCCTGCCATGTCTGTAGTAATGCTTCCCTAATTAAATGTCTTTGAAAATATCCATGCTGTCTACTTTTTCCCCCCCACAGGAAAGCGTGCCACCCTCTTTGTAGATTGTACCCCTCTAATGTTAAAATTCTTTTGTTTTTTAATTCCATCCAATCCTTAACCCATATCAGTGAGGTTGCTTTATAATAGGTTTCCCAATCTGGGAATGCTAATCCTCCTCTCTCCCTAGTGTCTTGTAAATATTTTATTTTAAACCTTGCTTTCTTCCCCTGGCAAATATAATTTGCTATAAGTTTATTGAAATCTTTAAAGAATTTTTTCCCCTATTTTATAGGTATCACTTGGAATAAAAATAACAGTAGCACATTCATTTTGATTGAAGCTATCTTCCCTAGAAAAGATAACTGTAATTTGCTCCAAATTTCTAAGTCTTTCTTTATCTGTCCTGTTAATTTATTGTAATTGTCTTCTCTAATCGATGATCCTTTGTTAGCCATATTCCTAGATTATTATTTTTTTTGTCGTTTGTATACCCATTCCATCTTCTAATTCTTTCTCCTGTTGTTTTGTAAGATTTTTCGTTAGTGCCTTTGTTTTTAACCTGTTAATTTTGAGTCCTGCTACCTTCCCGTATTCTTCTAATTGTGATAACAATTTGGGTCTTGTCGATATTGGTTGCTCTAGGATGAAGACCAGGTCGTCAGCAAAAGCTTGAAGTTTATATTCCTCTTTTTTCACTTTCAGTCCTTTTATTTCTGTATCTCTTCTGATTTTATTTAACAATATCTCTAGTGATAAAATGAACAATAAAGGTGATAAAGGACATCCCTGTCTCACTCCTTTTGTTATTTTAAATTGTTCAGTCATATCTCCATTTATTGTTATCTTTGCTATTTGAGTTGAGTATATTTTCTTTATCATATTTACAAATTTATCGCCAAATTTCATATTTTCTGATTGTATAGTAAAGAATTTCCAATTTAAATTGTCGAAGGCCTTTTGTGCGTCCAAAAATATTAATGCTATTTGTTTATCTGGGTTTGCTTCGTAATATTCCAATACGTCAATTATTATTCTCATATTATTTTTTATTTGTCTTTTTAGCAGGAAGCCGTTCTGGTCAGAGTGAACATATTCATTTATTACTTTTTTTAGTCTTTCTGCAATTATCAATGTAAATAATTTGTAGTCTACGTTTAATACCTTTCTCTCTCTGCCATGCACCGGTTGAGGCTCTGGTGGATGCCTGGGAAAAGGTGGCTGCCAGGGCCCTCGACTGTGTCGTACCTTTGTGGCCTCTGACCTGATGCAGATCCCGGTTGGTTCCCTGGTTTATGGAGGAGCTCCGGGAGATGAAGCGCCGTAGAAGAGGCCTAGAGAGCGGTCGGAGATCCAGTCGTTCCGAATCTGACCGTTCCCAGTTGAGATCGTTTACATGATCTTATCTGGAGGCGATGGAGGCAGCAAAGCGGGCACATTTCTCCGCCCTCATCGCGTCTGCAGATAATTGCCCGGCCGCCCTGTTCAGGGTCTCCCGCTCCCTCCTGAATCGGAGGGCAGGGGAGGATCCTTTGCAGGGGCGTGCCGAGGAGTTTAGTCAGCATCTGCTGGATAAGATCGCTCAGATTTGGGACGGTCTGGACTCTGACTGGGCAGGGTCAGACGGTGAGGAAACAGCTGGTCTTGTGATTTGGGAGGAGTTCAATCCTGTCACCCCTGATGTAGTGGACAGGATTATGGGGAGGCTGAGTGCCACCACGTGTGTACTGGACCCGTGTCCCTCCTGGCTTGCTTATGCGGCCCAAGAGGTGACACGTGATTGGATCCAGGCAGTAATAATGGCATCTCTGGGGGAGGGGATCTTCCCTGCTGCCCTGAAGGAGGCAGTGGTGAGACCCCTCCTCAAGAAACCTGCCTTGGATCCAACCATACTGAATAACTTTCATCCGGTCTCCAACCTTCGCTTTGTTGCGAAGGTTGTTGAGAGCGTGGTGGCTCGGCAGCTCCCGCTGGTCCTGGAGAAAACAGACTACCTGGATCCATACCAATCGGGTTTCAGGCCGGGGTACAGCACAGAGACGGCATTGGTCGCACTAGTGGATGATCTCTGGAGGGCTCGGGACAGGGGATATTCCTCTGTTCTGGTCCTCTTGGATCTTTCGGCGGCTTTTGATACCATCGACCATGGTATCCTGCTGCGACGAGTCGTGGGGTTGGGAGTGGGAGGCACTGTTTTACAGTGGTTCTCCTCCTATCTCTCAGGCCGTACACAAGCGGTGTTGGCAGGGGGGCAGAGATCGGCTATGAGGCCCCTCACTTGTGGGGTGCCCCAGGGGTCGGTTCTCTCGCCTCTCCTGTTATATCTCCATCTATATGAAGCCGCTTGGGGAGATCATCCGTGGTTTCGGGGTGCGGTATCATCAGTATGCTGATGATACCCAGCTTTTTATATCCACCCCGAACCAGCCTAGTGATGCCCTCGACGTGATGTCCCGCTGCCTGGAAGCGGTACGGACCTGGATGGGGAGGAACAGGCTTCGACTCAACCCTGCCAAGACTGAGTGGCTGTGGGTACCGGCATCTCAGTCCAATCTAGATATTCCATCGTTGACCATCGGGGGTGAGGTGTTACCCCCTGTGGACAGGGCCCGTAACCTGGGTGTCCTTCTGGATTCACGGTTGTCTCTGGAAGATCATGTAGTGACCGTGACCAGGGGGGCATTTGCCCAGGTTCGTCTTGTGCGTCAGCTGCGCCCTTACTTGGACCAAGATGCCCTACGCACCGTTACTCATGCGCTGGTCACCTCCCGTCTCGATTACTGCAACGCTCTCTATCTAGGGCTGCCCATGAAAACCACTCGAAGGCTTCAACTGGTGCAGAATGCGTCCGCGCGGGTTGTGATGGGAGTGTCCTGACACTCTCATGTTACACCCCTCCTTCGTGGCCTGCATTGGCAACTGGTTGCCCTTCAGGTGAGGTTCAAGGTGCTGGTTATCACCTATAAAGCCCTTCATGGCCTAGGCCCGGGATACTTGTCGGACCCACTGCAGCCAGCAACAATCTCCAATCGCCCGGTGCGTTCCCATAGACAGGGCCTCCTCAGGGTGCCGTCGGCCAGACAATGTTGGCTGGCGACCCCCAGGGGGAGAGCTTTCTCTGTGGGTGGACCCACCCTTTGGAACCAACTTCCTTTGGAGCTCCAGATGGCTCCTGACCTTCGCTCGTTCTGCCGTGATTTGAAGACCTGGTTGTTTTGTAGCCTGGACTGATGGGGTGTGTGTGTGTTCTTAATAGTTTTAAATTGATTTTAAACTGCTTAATTCGGACTTTTAATTTCATTGTTTTAATGTTATTGTGTACTTTACTGTTGTGAGCTGCCCTGAGTCCATTGGAGATAGGGCGGCATATAAATCGCAAAAAACAATGCAATGCCATGCCATGCCATGCCATGCCTATATTTTTTAATTTGTGATTGGTCTGTCTCCTCTTTTGCGATAAGCGTGATAATGACTTCAGTCCATGACTTGGGTATTTTGGCCTTCAAAAGTGCATCATTAAAATTTTCTAGTAAAATTTCATCTAGTGATTGTTGACATATCTTATAAAATTCTGCCGGAATGCCATCTGGACCTGGAGTTTTATTATTTTTCTGTTTTTTCCTTGCCTCCATTAATTCAGTCATACTAATTGGCCCATTTAATATTTCCCTGTGTGTCTCTTCTAATTCCCTTAAATCTGATTTGTTTAAATATCGTTTAATATCTTCTTCGAGTATATCTTTTGATGCGCATATAGCTTTTGAAAAAAAATGCTATTTTTTTTGTCATTTCTATAATGCGTCTCTCCTTTCTCGTTTTGATATAACGTTCTTTTCTCTTTTTCTTTTTTCAGTTTATATGCTAACCATTGTCCCATTTTATTTGTGTGTTCAAAGTGGTTTTGCTTTGTTGACTTAATTTTCCGTGCTATCTCTATTTGTGTGGACAAATTAATTTTGTGTTTTATCAAATCTATTTTTCCTTTGATTGTTTTATTTTGAGGTTCCTTCTGTAGATCAGATTCACATTCTTTGAGTTCTTTTAGCAGATTATCTCATTCTTGTTTTTTATTTTTGTTTTTCTTCGCCGTATGTGCAATTGTTAGACCTCTTACGTATGCTTTTGCCGTGTCCAATAAATTTTGAAGGGAAGTTTCCTCTTTTATGTTTATCTTGAAAAATATGTTCATTTCTTTTTCAATCATATGAACATATTCTTTATCTTTTAATATTTCTTTATTCATCATCCATTTTTTTCTTTTCCGTTGGCCTTTCCATGTTACTCTTACTGGATTATGGTCCGCCCACATATTTGTCATTATTTCCACTTCTTCTACACTTCTTTTCTAAATTCTGTCATCATCGATACCGTGTCTATCCTAGACCATGATTGATGTGGACGAGAATAAAATGTATATTGTTTTTTTTCCTTGTTTACCTCCCTCCATGTATCTTGAAGACATAATTCCTGTATCATCTCTTGAAACGTGTCTGATAGTGTCTTTTTCTTAGTTTTATTTTTCTTGTTGCTCTGGTAGTCTTTTTTCACATCCGTAATCGCGTTGAAATTGCCTATTTTTTTTTTTACTTTTAAAACCATTTTTTCTACAACCTCTTTGGCGAAGAGGTTGTAAAAAAATGCTTTCAAAAGGCTCTGACGATCCAAGCTGAGTTGCCTGATCAGCAGAGGCATTTAAAAGAAAAAAAGCCTCTGCCGATCAGGCAACTCAGCTGGGATCATCAGAGCCTTTTGAAAGGCTCTTCAGAGGTTGTAGAAAAAATGCTTTTAAAAGTAAAAAAAAAAGCCTCTGATGATTGTGCGGCTCAGCTGGGCATGGGGGGGCAGGGATTTTTGCTACCGGTTCTCCGAACCACCCGCCTCCATCGCTACCAGATCAGGCGATCCGGTCTGAACCAGGAGCATTTCACCCCGATACATTCCTCTCTCACTCTTGCATCATTCTCTGTCCAGTCCCCCTTTTTCCCCCCCTTGTCTGCCGTTTAACCTCCACTTTGATTCTCTTCAAATATAGTTTTTATTGTCACTCTCCAGAGATGTCCAAATATCCAATTTCAACGATTTTAATTAAAAAGTTCCAATCTTGTTATTTTCCAACTCTGCTCTGTCTAGACTTCCATTAAATCCACCACATCTCCAATCACCACTCCAATTCCACTGCTAATTATCTCTATTGTTAGGGCTTTATACGTCACCGATGAAAAACCAACCCTACTTTTTTAGGGGGCTTGAAACATGCTCTTTCTAATGAGAATGATTTAACAGAGTTTCCAGAAGGTCTTTTTTTGTAAAAGCGGACTGAAAATACCCTATTTTTGGCGTTTTTACAAAAAACATCAATTTTACACTCAATTTGTAAACTATTGGAAAGCAGTAGGAGAATGAAATTTTATATTCGAAAACCTTGTGTTGCTAAGTTATTACACACAAAGTTTCACATTTATCATACCTTTCCTTCCAGAGACATAAAAAGCCAAACTTTCATC
>WNWU01013108.1:173250-194815 GCA_012654045.1 Ptyas mucosa
GAGGCTCATAAGGGAGCACGATGGCTCAGAGGTTAAAAACGCTGAGTTTGTCAGCTGGAAAACCGATAGCATGGGTTCAAGACCCAAGTGCCGCACGACGGGATGAGCTGTTAATTGCTCCAGCTCCTGTACACCTAGCAGTTTGAAAGCATACAAATATGAATAAATAGGTACAACTTTGGTGGAAAAGTTACAGCATTCTATGAGCCTTGGCATATAGTCATGTTGGCCATATGACCACAGAAGTGTCTTCGGACAATGCTGGCTCCCTTGGCTAAGAAATGGAGCACTGCCCTTAGAGTTGGACACGACTGGACAGGGAAACCTTTACCTTTATTTTATGAGGCTCATGCAGAAGAATTTATATCTTGGCAAACACTGCCATTTCTGCCAGTCTTCTCATAGAATTTTTAGGGGCTTAGCGCACCACAAATTTGTCCTGCGTTAAATTATTTGAGAAACCGATTCACAGTAGCTTCCATTTTGTTTAAGATTCCCTCCTCCAAAGTTTCTGTTCTTTTAAGAAAATGTTTTCCCATCTGTGCTGGCTGCCGAGTTTTCAAAACAGCTGCTTTTTGAAATACACCGAAAGGTCTAAAACAATGATTTTCAACCTTTTCTTCACCACGGACCCTCTTTAAATACCTTTTATGGCCACAGACCATGTCCACGGGCCCCCAAGACTTAAGATTTAAATCATAACATTTCTTCAAGCCTTCACAGATCCCCTGTGGCGGCATTGTGGCCTCCCAGGTGTCCGCAGACCACAGGTTGAGAACCACTGGTCTAAAAAGAGAAACAGCAGTAGCATTAATTTTCTTCAAAATTAACTCATATAAATTTAAAAACAAAACAAAGTTGTTTTTCAAAAATAACTATATGATTGGACCAGCCTCAAGGTTCACATTTAATAGCTACAGATGAGGAACCTTGGCCTATATTCAGGATGATGAATGAGTAAATGCATGGCTTAGGACCTGGTTATTTACGAGACCGCCTACTGCCACCAGTGGCCTCCCACCGGCCGGTACGCTCTCATAGAGAGGGCCTCCTCCGGGTGCCGTCGGCCAAACAATGTCGACTGGCGGCCCCCAGGGGGAGACCCTTCTCTGTGGGGGCACCTACTATCTGGAATGAGCTCCCCCCGGAGATTCGGAGGATCCTGGACCTACGCACCTTTCGCCACGCTCTTAAGACCTTTTTATTTCATCAGGCAGGCCTGGCCTGATTCCCCTTTTCTAATTAATATTATAAATTTTAATTTGTTTTAAATTATTGGGGTTTTAATATTTCTATGGCCAAATTTATTTAATTGGATTTTAGTGGGTTTTAAATGTTGTATTTATATGTTTTATTTATGGCTGTTCACCGCCCCGAGTCCTTCGGGAGGAGGGCAGTATACAAATTAAATAAACTTAAACTTAAACTTAAACTCATTAACCCTTTAGTGTTACATTTTTGTTTCTATGAAGTACTGTCTTCCCTGCTGGAGGGTCACCATTAGTGGCTTTCAGTTGTGTTAAATCCCATCCTCTATCACGGAATTGGTGAGCAAACATAGGGAAAGTCAAGAGGTAGCTCAGGGTTGAAATGAGGGGTCCTTGGTACTCTCTGAGCTTGTTTTTTTGCACACGTTTCTGATGATGTTTCTGATGCTGCTGCACTGATGATGTTACCTAGTTTGGGTAATGAAACGTCTGTAAAAAAACTAGGATCCATCTGGTGGACCCCTTGGGTTTTTCTGCCCTAATCTAAGAATCAAGGAGAGTCAACTGCATTTTTGTTTCTTTTTACTATTCTTGTAGTCAATGATGGCCAAGATAGTTGGCTGAACCTGTACATCTCAAGTGTCAGAACTATGGCCAAGTGATTACATTGTTGTGGTCTTCCATGACAAGTGATTTTACAAAATATTGTTATGATTTGCCAATGTGTTATTTCCCATAACTCCCAATTCAATGAATAGTAATTATTTCCTGAAGCTCGGGGGTGATGGCGGCATGTTGGAGCGCCGCTGGATGCCACCCCCGAAAAAAGCTCGGGGCTGCCAGCAGCGGCAGCGACGTTGGGCGCGGTGGCTGCGGCGGCAGGAGTGAAATGGCGGCTGCTGGGGTGACGCCGAGGGGAGTGGTATGTCCCTGATGGAACTTTTCGAACTTAGACCTTTCCAACTGGTCTACTGTCAACTGTGGAAGGGGGAACCCTGGAGGACTGACTTGGAGCTGCCCGATTGGTGACCCTTCTGAAGACCTGGGACTTAAGGGGGGGATTAGAAGATCTTGTGGAGACTGGAGGGGTTGGGAAGAGCTAGGCTATGACGTGGATTGGCCTACCGCCCCGGTCCGTCCCCACCCCCCCATCCTCCCACTGCGGCCCGGTTGTGGGCATTGGTTGGGATCATTAGCATCCTGACTGGACCCTTTCTGCATCTGGACTCATTACCCCTTAAAATAACTACAGCTGACCCCCGCCTCCGGCTATACCATCAGTACTATTGTCATCGGTACTGCCATGCTGTGAGGAGAGACTTAAGCCTGGGCATGGGCACCGAGGGAGTCACTTTTGCTTCAGCTGTCACCGAAGAAGATCTGCTGTTACCAGCCACCGTGAGAGGGTGGCTTGGTCACTGCTTTTCCGGGGCAGTGGCCTGAGACTCCTCTCCACTGTTGTGAGAGGACAGTGGAGTCCGGATGACCCGCGCCAGAATGGTGGACTTTCTCTCCTGGACCTTTTCTTTAATCAGCACCATTGAATCCTTGGACCAGTTCATCCTCCCCAGACAGACTATAGGATGTATTCACCGGCTGAGCTCTTCGCGCTGCGAGACTCCCCCCTCTTGCAGGGCAGGCCTGGCCCTCCATGTCATCGAGGGCCTATCTTAATGATGGGTTTTGGAACCCCAAGAGATGGCATGCAGCGAAGAGGGGATTGAGGGGCATTTTATCCAAATTTTTAATGAAAATTTTAAGGGGACCCGGGAGGAAGGGAGGGGGTTGTAAAAGTGGACCTGGGGGTGTCCAGATAGCTACTGAGCGGGGTGATGGGTCGATAGGCTGCAGCAGAGGGGCCGTGAAAGGAAACTGAACCGGGGAACAGGGGGGCGACAAGAAGGGCAATGCAATTGAAACAATGAGTGGGAGGGGCAGGTATGACGGGCGCAGGGGGCCATATCATGTGTTGGGGGTGCGCACACGCTGTTTACGAGGAATTGCGCACTCCGGCCCCCAATGCGCGACTCGTGTCCTGGGTTGCGCAGAGTCTCAGGCCCAGGGTCTGCGGCTGATGTTATGCAATGCCAGGTCGGTTGTTAATAAAGCCCCCCTCATTTGTGATCTTATTTTGGAGGGGGGTGCGGACCTGGCAGGTATTGCGGAGACCTGGTTAGGCCAAGAAGGGGGGTCCCCCTCGTTGAAATGTGCCCACCAGGTTTCCGTGCATTTCATCAGCCAAGGGCCCAGGGGAGGGGTGGGGGAGTGGCTGTGATCATTAGGGAAAGTCTTTGTCCGAGAGAGACCACTGTTCCTCAGATAGCCGGATGTGAGTCCTTTTTTGTGGAGTGGGGCCATGGGGTGCAGATGGGTTTGCTGACTACGTACCTGGCTCACTGCCACGTGGCAGCGACCCTGCCCGAGCTACTCGACGTCATTGCCGGGGTGGCAGTTGATACCCCCAGACTTATTGTCATGGGGCATTTCAACTTCCCATCTGCGGGTGAGGCGTCAGAGGTGGCTCGGGAGTTCATGGCTTCCATGACGGCTATGGACCTGACCCAGTTAGTTCAAGGCCCCACTCACATAGGGGGACACACTCTGGACTTGATTTTTGTCTCTGGTCAGTGGTTGAATGATCTTGGTAGAGGGGACTTAGATATCAAACCCTTGTCATGGACAGATCATTCGCTCCTTCACTTGGACTTTCCTACCGCTTTCCCCCGCCGCAGGGAGACGGAACTGACCAGATGGTTCCATTCCAGGTGCCTGATGGATCCCGAAAGGTTCCTGACGGAGCTTGGGCCATTTCCTGAGACTCTGGCACACGACTCGACTGAAGAGCTGGTGGCCACTTGGGAGAGTGCGGCCGCCGGAGCTTTGGACCGTGTCGTGCCTTTGCGGCCTCTAACCCGATGCCGATCTCAATTGGCTCCTTGGTTCTCTGAGGAGCTGAGAGAGATGAAGCGTCAGAAAAGACGCCTAGAGAGCATTTGGAGGGCTAGTCAATCCGATTCCGACCGGACACAGGTGAGGTCTTATATCAAGACCTACCTAGTGGCGATAAAAGCGGCAAAATCTAACCATTTTTCCGCTCTTATCGCATCTGCAGAGAACCACCCAGCTGCCCTGTTTAGGGTGACCCATTCCCTTCTTAGGGGGGGAGTGCGGGAAGATCCCTTGCAGGGTTGTGCTGAGGATTTTGTGCAATTCCTGCATGATAAAGTCGCTCGGATTCGGGATGGCTTGGACTCCAATTGGATGAGTCCAGGGGAGGAGACGAGGGTAGGTCTTGAGAATATTATCTGGGAGGAGTTTGATCCTGTGGCTCTCAAGGATGTGGACAGGGTTCTGAGTAAGATTAGTGCCGCCACGTGTTTATTGGACCCATGTCCCTCCTGGTTGGTACTGGCCTCCCGGGAGGTTACACGAGGCTGGCTCCAGGGAATTACAAGTGTTTCCTTGAGTGAAGGTGACTTTCCTGCTGCCTTGAAAGAGGCGGTAGTGAGGCCCCTCCTCAAGAAGCCTTCCCTGGACCTGGCTGAATTAGCTAACTACCGTCCGGTCTCCAACCTTCGTTTTGCGGCGAAGGTTGTTGAGAGTGTGGTGACACGACAGCTTCCCCAGCACCTGGATGAAGCTATCTATCTGGACCCGTGCCAGTCGGGCTTCAGGCAGGGGTACAGCACAGAAACGGCATTGGTCGTGTTGGTGGATGATCTCTGGAGGGCTTGGGACAGGGGTTGCTCCTCTGTCCTAGTCCTATTAGACCTCTCAGCGGCTTTTGATACCATCGACCATGGTATCATGCTGCAGCGGTTGAGGGGGCTAGGAATAGGGGGCACCGTTTTGCGGTGGTTCTCCTCCTTCCTCCCCGACCGCTCGCAGTTTGTGTTGGCAGGGGGGCAGAGGTCGACCTCAAGGTGCCTCACATGGGGAGTGCCGCAAGGGTCGGTCCTCTCGCCCCTTCTGTTCAACATTTATGTGAAGCCGCTGGGTGAGATCATCCGTGGTTTTGGGGTGAAGTGTCATCTGTACGCTGATGACACTCAGCTGTACATCTCCACCCCAGACCACCCCAACGATGCCCTTGATGTGATGCCTCACTGCCTGGAGGCTGTGCGGGTCTGGATGGGGAGGAACAGGCTCAGACTTAACCCCTCCAAGACCGAGTGGCTGTGGCTCCCGGCGTCCCGATATAGTCAGCTGGTGCCATCGCTGACTATTGGGGGTGAATCTTTGCCCCCCACAGAGAGGGCTCGCAATCTGGGTGTCCTCCTGGACACACGGCTGTCTTTAGAAGAGCATATGATGGCCGTGGCCAGGGGGGCCTTCTATCAGGTTCACCTGATTCACCAGTTGCAGCCCTTTCTGGATCGGGACGCCTTGCGCACGGTCACTCATGCCCTTGTCACCTCCCGGCTGGACTACTGTAATGCTCTCTACATGGGGCTCCCCTTGAAGAGCACTCGAAGGCTCCAACTGGTCCAGAATGCGGCCGCGCGGGTGGTTATGGGCGCAACCCATTGGGCCCACATGACACCCCTCCTGCGCAAGCTGCACTGGCTCCCAGTGGTCTTCCGGGTGCAATTCAAGGTGTTGGTTACCACCTTTAAAGCGCTCTATGGCATAGGACCTGGGTACCTTCGAGACTGACTTCTGCCACCAATAGCCTCCCACCGACCAGTCCGCTTCCACAGAGAGGGTCTCCTCAGGGTGCCATCGGCCAAGTTATGTCGGCTGGCGACACCCAGGGGGAGGGCCTTCTCTGTGGGAGCCCCAGCCCTGTGGAATGAACTGCCCCCGGAAATGTGTAAGATTTCCGACCTCCGGGTATTTCGCTGTGGCCTTAAGACCCTGTTGTTCCGCCAGGCTGGGCTATCAACGTAATAATTTTAAATCGGGTGTTTTAAATTTGGGGGGTTTTAAACTGAGCCAAAATTATTTAATAATTTTAAATTATTTTAATTGATGTTGTCTTGTGCTTTTAATAGGCTGTACACCGCCCTGAGTCCTTTGGGAGAAGGGCAGTACAGAAATAAAATAATAATAATAATAATAATAATAATAATAATTATTATTATTATTATTATTATTATTATTATTTCAGGAAATACAGAAAGAATCTAGACCCGATATGAAGTTTTTCCAAATATTTTGATATTTCTTTCTTCCAACTGATTCTTGAAATTAGCTGCTCAGAGGTCACCATTTCAAGGACAAGTTTTGTGCATCAGATTGAAAATGGGAGAATGGACAAGGACTTAATTAAGCCAAAAAGGGAGAATATTTGTAGCTCAGGGTTGAAATGAGGGGTTCTTGGTGCTCTCCGAGCTTGTTTTTTTGCAGACGTTTCTGATGATGTTTCTGATGATGATGCACTGATGATGTTACCTAGTTTGAGTAATGAAACGTCTAAGAAAACAAGCAAGCTCAGAGAGCACCGAGGACCCCTCACTTAATTAAGCCTCAAGATTCTTGGGCAACCTCCAAAATTCAGTGCAATGTCAGAGTCAGACCCCTTTTTCTAGCCCCAGTGGGGAAGACTAAAATTAGTGCAACTATAAACTTTTAACAGGCATTGTACAAACATTTAGCAGCTGTGTTCAGTACTGACAGATTAGTACAGAGACTTACAATAGTTCATTTAGTGACTGTTCAAAGTTACAACGGCACTGAAAAAAGTGACTTATGACCATTTTTCACACTTAACGACTGTTGTAGCATCCCTATGATCACACAATCAAAATTTGGATGCTTGGCAATTGGTTCAGTAGCAGTGTCCCAGGGTTGTGTGATCATTTTTTAGCGATCTTCTCACAAGCAAAGTCAATGTGGAAGCCAGATTAATGATTAATTTAACAATAGTAGTGATTCACTTAACAACTGTGGCAAGAAAGGTCGTAAAATAGGGCAAAACTCACTTAACTGTGTCACTTAGCAACAGAAATTTTGGGCTCAATTATGGTCGTAAGTCAAGGACTACCTGTGCACCAGAAGCCTCCCGAGTCCTTTGAGTACGGCTTGACTTTAAGGCATTTAGTTTCCATCCTCAGCACAGCAAAATCAAAGCTGAGGTTAGCAATGGAGACACATTTCTGCACACTACTGCATCAGTGTGCAAAAGAGTGAAGGGTTAAGATGAATGACCAGCAGGTGGAGATTTGTTCTAGTATGCACACCAAACGGAACACAATGCTGATTTTTATCTCAAAGATATTGGAGTTAGCCACAACTTTCTAACCACCACTTCCATGGAACTTTTACACAAAAACTCTAGCCAACTGGCCCAGAAGTCAAAGAAGTCTTGAGCCCCAGTGGTGCAGTGGTTAGAGTGCAGTACTGCAGGCTATTTCTGCTGACTGCCAGCTGCCTGCAATTTGGCAGTTCAAATCTCACCAGGCTCAAGGTTGACTCAGCCTTCCATCCTTTTGAGGTGGGTAAAATGAGGACCCAAATTGTTGGGGGCAATATGCTGACTCTGTAAACCGCTTAGAGAGGGCTGTAAAGCACTGTGAAGCAGTATATAAGTCTAAGTGATATTGCTATTGCTAATCTTTTCCCACTTTCAGTGATGGCACCCGTACATAGCAGTCATCCCATTTTCAGAAACGGACGTGTACAAATTATCAACACTGGGAATTGCAGAAAATCAAACAAAATTTCTTTGTATTAAATTGGAAGTTTGTGTGAAAGATCCTTGGAGTGTGAGAACGTTTCTTAAAAAGTCAGTTGTCATTGTTGGACCTTGCTCTGGTATGTAACTTGACTGTAGTGTAGTGCTGATTTTATGTTTTACTAGATTACAGGATCCTTAATCTTTCCTGTAAACCAGGGGTCCCCAACCCTCGGTCC
Organism: Ptyas mucosa; assembly: GCA_012654045.1. NCBI lineage: Eukaryota > Metazoa > Chordata > Lepidosauria > Squamata > Colubridae > Ptyas > Ptyas mucosa. The sequence continues at coordinate 181,314 of WNWU01013108.1, forward strand.
GTGGACTGGCACCAGTCTGTGGCATGTCAGAAACTGGGCCGCACAAACCCCACCTGCAAGATGCAGGCAAAACGTGAAACCACACCACCTCCAGTCTGCAGAAAAACCTCTCTTCACGGAACCGGTCCCTGGTGCCCCAAAGATCGGGGCCCACTGCTCTAAGCCATCACACAAAATATTTAAACTAGAAATTGTCTTCCCATTCTGCAATCTGAGCAGTCTGGAAGTCCCACCTCAGTGTAATTTTTTTTTAAAAAAGCATCATCCATATCTGCCTTTTAAAATTTGATGCTTGATAGGGGGTCTTAACTGTAATTCTTGATATCTAGGTTGAAAAGATCTTCTGTATGAAACACAGCTTGAAAACTCTGGAAACTTCATTAATCTAGCTATTCTTCAAGGCAATCACTTGGTCATAAAAGCTGACTATAGAAACATACGTTTTCTCCAGTGGGGCTTCAGCTAATTTTTCTTACATAAAAAATGAACTTACCGCCACATCATCTGCACGAAAATCTGCATAATAAAGTGAATTCTGGATCCTGTACAGTGTGCAAATAAAATACACTTGCACATATTTGGGGGTCCTTTTGCATCAATTACCCAAGCGAACAAGTAATTGGAAGAATGTCTATAATCCTGGAGTTTCATCTTTTGATTACTATATTACCCAAGTATCACTGTTCTTTCTTCTCAATTTGATTCTTCTTACAGAGTTTAGTTCCAAGTATAAATGTGCTCATTTTTCTTTCAAAAACTAAAAACAGAACTCTAAGAGGCTGAGTTTGATACCCCAAATTAAAATAGTTCCTTGCACACCATCATGGACATTTTCTTTTAGGCCACAGAAAAGTCAACCTGGTTCAATGTCTTGAGAAAATGTCAATGCCTCACATTTATGGCAAAAAATCTATCATAGCCTTTTCCAACGTGATGAGCTGTAATATCAATTATTCCCAAATAAGATGCCCACTATGAAGGAGAAAGCTTATATAATTTCAAGAAGACAAGGTGGCAATGAGGCTGGGCTTTTGCTTCATGACAAAGAAATGGTCTCAGGGCAAGGAATACAGGTGTTATGTAACAATAAATCTGTCTAGATGACTATAAGACCTATTACCTTTTCTATTAATTCTATTCTAATATCTCTCGCTGAGCTGTACTAATCTTTGAAGGGCACTTTGTGAAAATAAGGCAGTCTGAGGAAATAGCTCTAGCATAATTAAAAGACACTTTTTTTTACTAATAACTAAAAAGCAACTAGTCTTCCATGTCCGGTATTCACCTGTTATTTTTTTTCATGGGTAAGAGACAAAACTTGAGATATCACTGAATGGGGCACTGTACCTCTGCAGCAGTCAGAAAGTGAAAATATTATTTTTAGGCAATAATTCCTAGGTATTTGGGTATTTTTATCTTCTAGATTGATTATGTTCATACCAGATGCTTAACCTGGCTCTTGAATTAACCCATTATCTGGGTTTACACAATGTACTGGAACTTAATTTAATTAAATGAGTGGGATCCACATAACACGTAAGCAACTTCCCAAAGAATAATGAAACTTAATGTGCTGAGCAGTTCTATAGCTTGAGTGTTCATTGTCCTGATAAATGTATTGGGTCAACATGGCCACCATAATTAATTACAAGAGATCCTTGGTCAGGGATATCAAGTCAATGTCAATAAAAAGGGTGAATTGCATTAAGTGTCATCTACTGATTCCCTCCAGCAAAGGACTCTAACTTCTTCCACCACTTCCCATGACTCAATGTGAACAGCATTAAAAACGTAGCAGTGTTCTCCTCTTGAAGTACCCAAGAATATACTTTTGAGATATTCTTTGCTGAATATGAGGAAAGAGTTTTGCCAGTGTTGTCACTCACAAAGAAGAAAGAGGCTGAGGTGTGCAAATAGACCAGTAGGATTACCGGCAATGAAAAGGACCAGATGGGAGGCTTGCATCAATCCCCTTGTACAGTCATGGCTGTAAATGTTGGCGCCCCTGAAATTTTTCCAGAAAATGAAGTATTTCTCACAGAAAAGTATTGCAGTAACACATGTTTTCCTATACACATGTTTATTCCCTTTGTGTATATTGGAACAAAACCAAAAAAGGGAGGAAAAAAAGCAAATTGGACATAATGTCACACAAAACTCCAAAAATGGGCTGGACAAAATCATCGGCACCGTTTCAAAATTGTGGATAAATAAGATTGTTTCAAGCATGTGATGCTCCTTTAAACTCACCTGGGGCAAGTAACAGGTGTGGGCAATATAAAACTCACACCTGAAAGCAGATAAAAAGGAGAGAAGTTCACTTAGTCTTTGCATTGTGTGTCTGTGTGTGGCACACTAAGCATGGACAACAGAAAGAGAAGAGAACTGTCTGAGGACTTGAGAACCAAAATTGTGGAAAAATATCACCAATCTCAAGGTTACAAGTCTATCTCCAGAGATCTAGATTTGTCTTTGTCCTCAGTGCACAACATTATCAAGAAGTTTGCAACCCATGGCACTGTAGCTAATCTCCCTGGGTGTGGATGGAAGAGAAAAATTGATGAAAGGTGCCAATGCAGGATAGTCCGGATGGTGGATAAGCAGCCCCAAACAAGTTCCAAAGCAATTCAAGCTGTCCTGCAGGCTCAGGGAGCATCAGTGTCAGCGCGAACTATCCGTCGACATTTAAATGAAATGAAACGCTATGGCAGGAGACCCAGGAGGACCCCACTGCTGACACAGAGACATAAAAAAGCAAGACTACAGTTTGCCAACATGTACTTGAGTAAGCCAAAATCCTTCTGGGCAAATATCTTGTGGACAGATGAGACCAAGATAGAGCTTTTTGGTAAAGCACATCATTCTACTGTTTACCGCAAACGGAATGAGGCCTACAAAGAAAAGAACACAGTACCTACAGTGAAATATGGTGGAGGTTTACTGATGTTTTGGGGTTGTTTTGCTGCCTCTGGCACTGGGTGCCTTGAATGTGTGCAAGGTTTCATGAAATCTGAGGATTACCAACGGATTTTGGCCCGCACTGTAGAGTCCAGTGTCAGAAAGCTGGGTTTGCGTCGGAGATCTTGGGTCTTCCAGCAGGACAATGACCCCAAACATATGTCAAAAAGCACCCAGAAATGGATGGCAGCAAAGCGTGGAGAGTTCTGAAGTGGCCAGCAATGAGTCCAGATCTCAATCCCATTGAACACCTGTGGAGAGATCTTAAAATTGCTGTTGGGAAGAGGCGCCCTTCCAATAAGAGAGACCTGGAGCAGTTTGCAAACGAAGAGTGGTCCAAAATTCCCGGTGAGAGGTGTAAGAAGCTTATTGATGGTTATTGGAAGCGACTGATTTCAGTTATTTATTCCAAAGGGTGTGCAACCAAATATTGAGTAAAGGGTGCCAATGATTTTGTCCAACCCATTTTTGGAGTTTTGTGTGACATTATGTCCAATTTGCTTTTTTCCCCTCTCTTTTTTGGTTTTGTTCCAATACACACAAAGGGAATAAACATGTGTATAGCAAAACATGTGTTACTACAATACTTTTCTGTGAGAAATTCTTCATTTTCTGGAAAAATTTCAGGGGTGCCAACATTTACGGCCATGACTGTATGTTCATGGCCAGCCCTAAGAGTTGGCCATAATAAAGTTCACCTAACCTGCAGGCCAACCCATTGAAATCATACCCAGCCCTGTTGTATATATTCCATGTCACTACAAATTCAGGTTGACAATTTTCCTATTTATCAAAGTTGTAATTTACAAAACAAACCAACCCCAAAAAACAAAAACAAATGCAGAATACTCCACAGCAGCTTCTCCAAGAGGGGCTCTCCATCATTTTAAAGATTTCAACCCTCTGCTAATACAAACTGGTCATTTTCTCTAAAAAAAATACATTGCTTTTGCTTCATGACAAAGAAATGGTCTCAGGGCAAGGAATACAGGTTGTGTTATGTAACAATAAATCTGTCTAGATTATTAGAAGACCTATTACCTTTTCTATTAAAAGAGAGAATGAGGGAGGAAGGAAAAGGAGATAAAGAAAAAAAGACATCCAACTGGCGCCACAATATTAGTGGTTTAGTATTGTCCAGGAAGTCAACTCTAGAAAGGCTCAGCACCTTTTTAGAGTAATCAGTTCCGCTCTACTGTGACTCTCTAGGTAGAACACAAATTGGTATTATGGAACTGTCACCTTGCCTATGATAGACTGGATTCTTTCTAATTAAGCCACATCCACAGATAAACCTCTGCAGATATTGAACCAAAATCTCATCAGTCATCTGGCTCATTATGACACTAAGCTAATTGGCAGTCTGGTTCCATGCTTTGGCCCTTATTGAGTTTTCAATGCTGGGAAACACGGTTTTCTTTCATTCTGGGAAGATCTTGGCTAAGGAGTGTGGGTTCTCTGATGTCGAACCAGGTGTGAATTCTGACCAAACTTCTTCCCGCAGTCAGGACACTTGTACGGTCTCTCTCCTGTATGCGTGATCTGGTGTCGGATGAGATCAGAACTCCAACGGAACTTCTTCCCACATTGGCTGCACCCGTACGGACGATCTCTGGCATGGGAAATTCGATGCCTGGTCAACTCTGAGCTCTGGTAAAAACTTCGGCTGCATTGAGCACATCGGAAAGGTCTCTCTGAGGCATGGGTCCTCTGATGACGAGTCAGCTGGGAAGTATGACCAAAACGTTTGCCACACTGAGGGCACTGGTGGGGCTTCTCCCCAGTATGGATCCTTAGGTGGGTGAGCAGATGTGAGTTACGGCTAAATGTTTTCCCGCATTGTGAACACTGGCGAAGGGACTTTCCTGCTGGGTGAGAGCCTCCAAAAGAGTTGGGGTGTGCAACTGGATTATCTCTTGTGTCTCCACATCTCACTTCATATTGTTGATTCACCCGTTCACCACAATTCTCACCCAACGTTTTCTCCCAGGAATTCCCAGGTAGCAATCCCATTTCCATCATGCCTCCAGGCAAAGAGTGTTCCACTCGGTTTTCATTGGCCAGTAGAGAGCCTGTCAAGAAAGAAAAAGAAAAGTCTTTCATAATGGGCAGATGAGTCTGACAACATGCAGCTATCAACATCAAGACAAACAGGCACAGATAGTCCTTGACTCACAACCAGTTGTTTAGTGACCAGTTGAAGTTGCACCAGACCCCCAAAAGCTACTTATGATCTGGTTTTGAAGTTCTGACATTGTGCTCTCCTGCCAACATGCGACTGCATTTTGGGTGCTTGGCAACTGGTCCACATTTACGGCTCTTGCAGTGCACTGTGGTCAGATGGCTGATTGTATGATGGTTTTGCTGGGAACTTGCATTCACTTCCGGTTTCCAGCAAAAAACAGTCGATAGCGAACAATGGGTTCACTTAACAGCCATGACGTTCACTGAACCACCCCAACAAAAAAGATTGTAAAATTGGATCTGGTCACATGGTGACTCTGCTTTACAACCATCATGACTTATGACCGTAGTTGCCAGGCTCAATTATGGCTATAACTCGAGGACTAAATGCATGCTCTCCATTGTACATTTACTACAAACCGTCTCAGTTCTTGTAACTTATGTTTGCAAACTGCTAGTTTATATTTTATAGTTTTAGAAATGACGAAGCTGGGCAGTTACTTTGGACCTTTATAACCTCAACATAAAACTGCAGCCCTCTCTGGACATCAAAGCTGAGACACCCGCCCCAGTGATTCAAACAAAAAGGGATGAGTATTGGTGGGAAAAAGTCCCTAAAGCAGCTGAGGTTGAGCTCCCCCACCCTAGTGCCCAGGGCTGGGGAAAACCCCTGAGCAAGCTAGGAAGAGTGGAATGGATGAGGGACTGGGAACAGGCCAGACTCCCAAAAACTCTGATGGAACCCTTGGGGGGATCCTTAGAACAGCTGAGGGAGAAATTTGACCAAACTACCCTTCGTGATGAGGGGCTGTCATGCCGCCCAAAAGAGAGGGGGGTTAGAACTGAGCCCTTTGAAGTGAGGAGGCGCAGATGGGAACACAGCCCCCTTTCTTCACCCACCAGAAGGAGAATGAGCCCGAGGCTGCTGTCAGTGGCTCCTCCGTGCAACAGGCAAGCCACCCAAGGCGGCCGGCCCCTCCCCTCTCTATGAACTAGAGCCGAGGGAGACAGCCAAACACACCAAGTGCAGGCATACGAGGCCCAACATGATGAGGGAGGAGCAGTGCTGAACAAACCGCCCCGATTCAGGGGGAAATTCGATGGGGACTCAGATCAACTGGCTCTACTCCTTGACTCTACTAGAGTCCACCTAGAGCGCTACAGACACCTTTACCCATTGCACAGAGCCATGGTGAATACCATCGCCGGGGGTCTAGAGGGAGAAGCAAAGGAATGGATAGTAGCCCTTCATAAGAGGAGAGCCCCTCAGCTGCAAGACGTCGGCGACTTCCTACAAGAGCTAGAAGCCAGGAGGTGGAGGAGGATCAGTATGCGGAGGATGAGCTTTGAAACCTAAAGCAAAGAGGGCGACCCATTAAATAACACATCTGTGAATTCAGGAGAGTCGTGGGGAAGCTACCCCCTTTGCCGGAGCAGCTATTAGTTCACTTTTTCAGAACAAGATTGGACAAGCAAATTGCCCAAGTAAACCGCTTATCAGGACATTCCAAATGGACTCTCTGAGTTGTTCCGAGTAGCCATAAAAGTTGACTTTGGATTGTGTGCCAACGACATGCAGAAGCAACCGGATACCAGAGAGGACAACCAGACCGGAGGCCATCTGGCCGACGGGAGGCTGCAGCAGCACAGCCAGCCCCAAAGCCAACCCTCCCACGAAGCCACTTGATATGCTACAGATGCGGAGGGATGGGCCACATTGCATTGGCATCTGTGACCCCAGCTCCGAAACCCAACCCAGGGTGCCACCGGAACGAGGCCCCAGGCATGCAGCTGACATGTCCCAAAAAGCCCTCCAGGCTGTAGAGGTCCCTCCCCACCCAGCCAAAGGAACTCCAGCCAATGACGACCAACCGCCAGATCCCTATGACAGTGACGATGAAGGTGAAAACGCCCCGATGGTGAGTGAAGTGATCCACCCCTTTGTCCTCCCAATACGCCTCACAGCCCCAAAAACAGGGACCCGGGGTACTTTTCAAGCCCTAATAGACTCAGGCTGCACTAAATGCTTGATTAACCTAACCATGGTCCTAAAACTGAGGATTAGAGTGAAGAGACTGGCCCACTCGATCAGATTTGAAGAGGTCGATGGGTCCCTATTGGGGGGAGCCTATGCCACCCACCTGACCGAACCAGTGAGGCTAAAGCTAGCAGACCACTGGGAAGCAATTCAATTCATAATAGCCCCCAGAATGACAGACGTGATCATACTGGGGCTCTCTTGGCTAGACAAGTGGGGCCTGACAATCTGGTGGCAAGGGGGCACTCGGAGGCTGAGGATAGCAAGAGGACCCCAACCCCTTCCACACCAGCAAATGGAAGCATCGCACACGCAGGAAAACCCCCTGAAGGCCCCACCAGAACAATTGGCAGTCACCTCCGACAAAACCCCAGGAGGTCGAACAGATCCCCAAAGAATATCAGGACCTCGCAGAAGTGTTCAGCAAGGCCGAGTGCGGCATCCTTCCCACTCCCCCCGAGATGGATTGTGCCATTGAAATCATCCCCTGGGCAAAACTACCCAAACCCAAACTGTACACCATGATGCCCTGGGAAATGCAAGAAATGCGCAAATACATAGACAAAAACCTAGCAAGGGGGTTCATCGAGCCAACCAAGCCACGGGTCGCAGCCACAGTCCTATTTTAAAAAAAAAAGATGGAACTATGAGATTATGCAGGGTTTTTAGAGGTATAAACTGTGTGTGTGTGTACACAACCTATACCCCCTCCCTCTCATGTAGGACATGCTGTTCCACCTAGTGAAGGGAAAAGTCTTTACTAAATTAGACCTCAAAGAAGCCTCCAGTCCTCTAATCATCTTTGTTGCTCTTCTCTGCACTCTTTCTAGAGTCTCAACATCTTTTTTACATTGTGGCGACCAAAACTGGATGCAGTATTCCAAGTGTGGCCTTACCAAGGCATTATAAAGTGGTATTAACACTTCACGTGATCTTGGGGGACTTCCGGCGGCTCCGCGAGCCTGGATGGCGCTTTAATTAGCGTGCCCGCTCCGCGGTACTGTAAAAACCCCCGTGCAGCAATCCAACGCTGCCGGGAGGTTTGAAAACTTCTCCCTGGGCAAAAGGGGGAAGCGAAGAGCCGGCTGGTGGGGGTAGAGCTCACCAAAGCCCCCCAGAAGGATTTCTGTGGGGGTGAAAGGCTGAGTTCCCCAGAAGCCAGCCAAGAGCTCCAGACCGGGAACGTCTCTGCTTTGGCAGATTTACAAGCCGCGACCGCATCTGCTGGATTCTTTTTTTTAAACTGAATTTAACAACAAGAAGCAGACGGGATCAGCCAGGAGGACTTTAATTGCAAGTATTTTGCTTAACTTCCTTATTTTTGAGGATTGCCTCCTTCGGAAGCTACAAAGTAAAAAGGGGGAAAAAAATGGCGATTGAGGCTTGAGTGGCTGGGAAAGTGAAAGTGAACTGATTACTGCCATAGCCTCAAAGAAACTTTTCTTTTGTTAATGATTTGCCAGAAGGAGGATTTTCTTTTTCTTTTTCCTTAAAGAATTGTTTGTTGGCTTTTAAGAAATTTGGACTATTTGGCTGTTTTTTAATTAAAAGAAACTTTAAGAATACAGGAAGAAGAAAAAAAAAGTAAATAAAAGAAGGAGGAGGGGAAAGATAAACTCTCTTCAAAATGGCTACAAAACCTCCCCCAGTAAAAACAGTTCCAGCAAAAGGTACATCTAGTGCTGGCAGCTCTCCTGCTCATGCTCCTAAAGTACAAGAGATTCAGACTTTAACAATTGAAATGATACAACAGGTTATTCAAGGAGCATTGAGTGCTACAGAAAATAAACTTACAGCCAGAATTCAAAATGTTGCAGAAGATCTCACTGCTGTGATTGATACTAAAATCCAAACAGTTACAGAGGAATTGGCAGCACGTAATGTGGACATTAGAGAAGATATACTTTATGCATTTCAAGGGCTTGCTGCCCAAGCTGAAAATTTGGACTCTAAAATAGAAGAAGTTAAAGAAACTACTGAAGTTTTGAGCAACAAGTTGGATATGGCTCAGCAAAAAATTGAGAGATCTGAGATGGATTTGTTACTTATGCAATATAGAGAAATGGAGTTTGCAGTGAGAATTAGAGGGGTGAAAGAAGATAAAAAAGAAAATTTGAAGGAGAAGCTGGGAGAAGCAATAGCACAGGTGCTGGGAATGCCAAAAGGCGAAGTGATGTGGCAAATGGATAAAATTTTTAGAGTTAATTCCTGGGTGGCAAGACAGAGAAAGTTACCAAGAGATATAGTAATATATTTCATTACAAGATATGTGCGCAATGAAGTGTTGCAAGCAACTTACAAAAAAAAGCTAGAAGTGGATGGACAAGAAGTGATGACAATGAAAGAAATTCCCCCAAAGATGTTAAGAGCAAGAAGAGACTATTATTTTTTGGTGGAGGAGTTAAAGAATCGTCAGCTACAATACAGATGGGATGTTCCAGCCGGCTTGGTGGTGAATTTTTCTGGAGAAAGATATAGGTTGAATACGATTGATAAAGCAAGGGATTTCTACATAAACGTTTTAAAGGCTGGAAGGCCAAAATCTCCTGAAATTAAAGTTAAAGAAACAGCTGAGAAGTTACCACAAGAAGAATTGTTATCCACCGCACAGGGGGGAATCTCAATTTCAACAAGCCAAGAAGACATCCTTAAAGTTTTGGCGGATGTAGAACCCAGAGAACAAAGAATGACTAGAGCGGCTACAGCAAAACGTATGGAGGAGTTAAAAATTCAACAACTGCAACTACCAAGTTCTGAAATCGCCAAAACAGAAGTGGTGGGAGGAGCCAGACCGAAAAGTCGGTTAGAGTTGGAAAACGAACAAATGCTCTTGAGGCTTCAGAAGTTTAAGCATGGGAACTAGATTCCTGACTTGGAATGTTAATGGTTTGAATTCTCCGCAGAAAAGAAGGAAGATATTTACCTATCTTAAACAATTTAAGAATGACATTATATGTTTGCAGGAAACTCATATTAGAATACAGGACCAAAAATACTTAATAAATTCAAAATTGGGTGTGCATTATGTTGCAGCATCATCAGAGAAAAAAAATGGTATAGTTATCTACCTGAAGAAAGACTTAATTTCTAAATTAATTGAATCAGATGAGCAGGGTAGATATCTGGCAATTGAAGTCTTGATTGAAGGTCAGAAAACTTTAATACTGGGGGTTTACGCACCCAATCAACAACAGGAGATTTTTTACAGTTTTTTACATGCTAAAATGACTAATTGGAAATATAAAACATGTATTCTGCTTGGGGACTGGAATGGAGTAATCGATGTCAGAAAAGACAAGTTAGGATCGAATCAAAGTGTTGCCTCAAGAGCTAAACTGCCAAGATCTTTTTTTGATTTGATGGAGGAATGGGAGTTGAAAGATATTTGGCGAGATAGAAATCCAACAGATAAAGATTTTACCTTCTTCTCAGATAGACATCAATCCTTCTCAAGGATAGATTTTATATTAATATCTAATGATCTTTTCCCTAGGGTGAAGACAACAAAGATTTTTCCAAGAACGTTGACAGACCATAGCCCTGTATGGGTAGAAATAGATTATTGTAAGGGACCAAAAAGGTCCTGGAGAGTAAATGAAAACCTATTTAGATATGGGGAAAATATCAAGGAATGTAAGAAGTATTTGAAAGAATATTTTATTATGAATATGCAAAAGGGTACCTCAATGGAAATGGTATGGGATGCTAGTAAGGCTTATATGTGGAGTGTCTTGATTTATATGAATAATAAATTTAGAAAAAAGCAAGGGGAAAAAAGAAGGGTGTTGGAAGAGCAAATTAAGGAAAATGAACAACTTTTGATAAAAAACCCAAGGGATAATAAAGTTAAAGAGGTTATTATCTTGCTGAAAGAACAATTTAAAATGTTGATTGCAGATCAAACAGCAACTAATTTACAGTATGCTAAATATAACACATTTTGTAATGCCAATAAGCCTGGAAGATGGATGGCTTATATGCTTAGAAAGAAACAAAGTCAAAGAACAATTGAAAAAATTAAATATAAAGGAAAGGAGGTCTTTCAGCAAGAATTAATTAAGAAGTCGTTTACAGAATATTATTCAGAATTATATAAGGCAGATAAGATTCAGGATATGGATATAGATGGATTTCTTAAGAAACAAAATATTAAGCCAGTTTCACAAGAACAAAGGGATATGTTAACTCAATTAATTACTTTGGAGGAAATTATGTCTGCAATTAAAGATTTAAAGATGGGCAAGGTCCCAGGAACTGATGGCCTGACGGTGGTTTATTATAAAAATGTACATGAAGAGATGGCTGAACCAATGAAAGAATTATTTAATACTATACAACAGGGAGGAAAAGTTCCTCCCTCCTGGAAAGCAGCCTTTATATCTTTAATACCAAAGGAAGGTCAGGACCATACAGATCCAAAAAATTATAGGCCTATCTCATTGTTAAATACGGATTATAAGATATTTACTAAGGTGTTGGCAAATAGATTAATGAAAGTATTGCAACAAATAATACATTATGATCAAACGGGTTTTATAGCAGGCAGACAAATGAAAAACAATGTAAGACATATTGTTAATGTATTGGAATATTTAGAAAGGAACAACCAGGTCCCTGCAGGTATAATTTTTTTAGATGCCGAAAAAGCATTTGATCATCTTAATTGGAAGTTTTTACTAAATTTAATTGAAAGAATGCAGTTTGGTGATACTTTTATACAATCAATAAAGGCTATATATCAGAAACAAACAGCACAAATAATAGTTAATGGAGGCTTAACTGATAATTTTTTAATAGAAAAAGGTACACGGCAAGGATGCCCCTTGTCTCCATTATTATTTATTTTATCATTGGAAATTTTGTTGAATAATATAAGAGATTCAGAAGAAATAAAAGGAATACAGATTAGGCAATATGAATATAAACTGCGTGCTTTTGCGGATGACCTGGTTGTTACCTTAACTCAACCATTACAATCTGTTAGAATATTAATGGATATAATTAAAGAGTATGGATTAATATCTGGCTTTAAAATAAATGCAGCCAAAACAAAGATAATAGCTAAAAATATGACTGTTAAACAAAAACAAGAGATGGAGAAGCAAACAGGATTTGAAGTAGTTAAAAAGGTCAAGTATTTAGGAATAAATATCCTGACAACCAATTCGAAACTATATCACTATAATTATGAATTATTGTGGCAAAAGATGCAATTAGAGATTCAGAATTGGCGTAAGTTACAATTGTCACTGTTAGGAAGGATAGCTGCCATAAAAATGAATCTTTTACCGAGGTTTTTGTTCCTTTTTCAAACAATACCAATACTTAAAACTGATAAAATACTGAAAGAATGGCAAAAAGGTATAACAACGTTTGTTTGGGCAGGGAAAAAACCTCGAGTTAAACAGAAAATAATGCAGGATTCTCGAGAAAGAGGTGGACTTAAAGTGCCCAATTTAGGGCTCTATTATGAGGCAGCTGTTTTATCACTAGTTAGTGACTGGATTAATTTAACAGAAGACAGGATATTAAATGTTGAAGGGTATGGCCTGGTTTATGGCTGGCATGCATATTTACTGTATGATAAAAAGGTAGATAATATTTTTAGAAGTCATATATTGAGAAGTTCCTTGTTACGAGTATGGAAAAAGTATAGTTATAAATTAAATGATAGAATTCCGATTTGGGCAATACCCAGACATGCGATGGAAAATATAAATATAGAGCAAAAGCAAGATGGGATTTCATATGAGCAACTTTTGGAGAAGGAAGGACAGGGATTTCAGTTAAAAACTATTCAACAATTAAAAGATCAAGGAATAATTAAAACTTGGTTTCAATATGGCCAGCTACAGGCCAGATGGAAGGAAGACCAAAAAAAGGGTATTTTACAATATGAAGAGAACTTGATTAAGCAAATAAGAGACCAGGGCCAAATGCACATAAAAAGGTTATACAATGCATTATTGGAAATAGATTCGGAGACAGAATTAGTTAAGGATTGTATGATAAAATGGGCACAAAATGTAGGGGAAATAATAACGTTAGAAACATGGGAAAATATATGGGTTAGAAATGTAAAATTTACGCAGGCTCAAAATTTAAGAGAAAATTTTTATAAAATGTTTTATAGATGGCATTTGGATCCTAAGAAATTAGCTTGTATGTACCCAAATATTCAGCCCAAATGTTGGAGATGTGGATATCAAGATGCTACGTATTTCCACATATGGTGGTCATGTAAAAGTATTAAGGCGTTTTGGATAAGAATTTGGTGGATAATTCAAAATATATTAAAGAAAAAGATTAAATTTACGCCACA
>WNWU01013108.1:200978-215016 GCA_012654045.1 Ptyas mucosa
GAGAGGGAGTGAGAGAGACAAAGAAAGAGAGACAAAGAGATAGAGAGAGACAGAGAGATTTCTCAAGGTCCTTGGGGCTGAGAAGAATTGCAGCAAAACTGAGTTTCCTGAAGTGGACCACTAGACTCCTAAACAACTGAAAAAATGATCTAGTAAAATGAAAAGGCAACCAAAAGAGCAACATGCAAACAAAAGCAAATAAAACACCGCCAGGAGCAAAACAAATTAAAGTTTAATTTGTGTGCATTGTTCAATAGACTGTTAAATTGGCCCACCCAGTCACATGACCTAGCCACGCCCACCTAGTCACATGACCACCTATCCATGCCCTCCCAGCCAATCCGGGCCCCCCAACAGTTTGAGGGACCATGAATTGGCCCCTCTGTTTAAAAAGTTTGAGGACCCCTGGCGTAGGTAGTGGGCTGCCTTTTCTGTTTCGAGGAAGATGAGCGTCGTTTCCAACTCTTTATTTGCTTGTATCAATCTTTCATTCATTTCATCTACTCTCTTCCTCCTTTCCCATTCTCTCCTCCATCTCTTGTAGTTTTTGTTTGTTCTTCATAATTTGTTGTTGAAAACATTCGAATTTCCCATCCATCAATTTCATCTTCTCTTTAAGTTCTCCAGTGTCACTCCTCACTTTTCCTATTTCTTTCTTCAGATCTTCATGGTTTTTCAACATTACATCCTGTATTGATTGTAACATTAGTTGTAAGTCCTTGAATGAATTCGATCTTTCTCGTTGCATCATCTCTTCTATAGACCTTTGTCCCACTGGGCTCAATTCAACTGTTGTGGCTTGGGCTGCCTGCCTCCTTCCTGTACCAATTCTTGTCAAGTTGGGAATACTTGTCATCTTGAACACTGTTTTAAACCAGCCCTCTCACTTATTTGCAGTCTTCGTAATTCCCTCCAGTACATCCAAACTCTCAATTGTTCTATTCCGTGCCTATTCGCCACACCATTTATATTTTATATATATTACTCAATTAAGTACAAAATGTATCAAATTTTCTAGAACTAAACCATACGATGTGTACTCTAATAGATATTGCTAAGTATAAAACACTATTAACAAAAATAGATTGAATGACTTATACATTTGGAATACTTATATCAAGCTATAGTTCTAAATCACCTATCGGTTGTAACAATCAATAGCAGGAATATGTTGTTAAAAAAAAATTGTAAAGTCACTTATAATATTAATACTACTAATAATAATTCATTCTTAATATGACTTACACTTTTTAGTTTGCAGTTAGTCGTCTCTCTCTATATATATAATCACTGTAACGAAAATCACCCCATGAAGACAGTCTCTCACCCTCAAATTCTTGTTTTTCTATTGCTTCTTTCAGTTCAGTTTTTTTTTTTAAGTCAACAAGTTCTTATTTGATTGCTGAGTTTATTTTCTTAGACAGGTAAATATTAACCCACTGTCTTATCTTCTTTCTGAAACAAAGTTCTGAAGCCAAATTCCTTTTCTTTCTTTTATCCCAATTTATTTATTTAGGTATCTTTTTTTCCCTCTGTAGTTTGTGGCTAGTTTCTTCTTGGCCAGTAGGTGTCTCTCTTGTCTCACTCTCTATTACTCAGCATTCAATGCACATTCAAGATGTCGACCTCCTCCGATTTGTCAGCACTTTTACTTTCCTGTTGTAGATTGTTTTGGTTTCTTATTATAAGGTCTTTCAAAACAAAGCAAACAGAGAAAACCACTCTTGACTTCCGGGGTACTGTCATGCTGGTGCGGTGCAAGGAATTGGAATCTCCACTTCTCCTGCCCGATTTTCCATGTCTGGAAGCCAATAACGGCAACGCTGAACCTTGAAGAGGACAGCAAACGAAAGGGGATAGCCCAGAGGTGGTGGAGTGAAAGGCAATCCTCCACCAAGGAGGGTGGAACCCCCTGAATCCAGTGTGGAAGAGACCAGCTGTCAGAGCCAGGTCCGGAGACATGGCGACCCGAATGGAAAATGAGGAAGCAGAATAGTGAGAAGCAACAAGAAGCATCGGCGAGAAGAGTTTTACAAGAGGCAAAATATCCAAAGTGTCTCAGTGAAACTGTAGAGGTGGCAGGCGAGGGAAAAAAGTGAGTCTCCAAAGAGGAAAAAAGCGGCTCCTTAGCAGTGGGAGCGGAAGGAAGATTGGTGGAAAGTGCAAGTTATTTACAAGCGGTGCTGAGAGAGATAGGATTGTGGATAGAGGATTGTGGATTGGATTGATGAGAAAATCACAAAGAAAAGCTGGAACTGGGATTGTGGCTGTGAGGAGGTACTGAAGGTGTGTGTAGGTGGTGAACAGGTCGGAGAAAAAAGAAAGTAAAGAATAGCCTTTGGAGATAGAGACGGAGGAAGTGACAGTGACTAGGCAAATTGAAAGCTGCCATCTTTAAGTTTGGAGAACAAGAGGGGGGGGGGGAAACATTGATTTACAGGAGGAAGACTTATTGACTGGAGATATTAAATCAACCAATATACTGACTGGTAAAGGATTACCATATATTTGTATGAGATTGGAGATTTATAGTTAATCCAATTTTTTCTCTATGTAACTCTGGAACTTGTTAGCTAAGATTTAATATATATAATACTAAATATTGTTATATAATTTTTACTATATTGTCTTTTAAATTTTGTAATCTCTGTGTTTTATCTTTTGGCTGTTCACCACCCTGAGTCCTTCGGGAGTAGGGCGGTATATAAATCTAATAAAATGGGAAAAAAACCTATATGTGATTCGCCTCCCTTCTTCAACATTTGATGATCCACTCTATTGTCTTAACTTTTCCTTCCTTTTCTTCTAGAGATTGTGTAATAATTTAATTAATTCAATAATAGGAAATACATCTACTTTCTCATTGTATAGACCTGAAATTAATTGTGAACTGATATAATTGATAATTGCTATTGATATTGAAAATCCCATATTCTATATTGATTTAAGATTAAGAAGAAAGATTAGAAATAGAAAGAACTATAGATACAACTTGGGGTAAAAACGTAGATTTATATGGTGTTGTGGAAAACCCTTCTACAAAAAATTTAAATGTCAAATACAGCTACAAATACAAAAACAGTAAAAAAGACAACCCCTGTGACAGCTTCACCTGCAGGGCAAAAATTAATAACAGATATGCCATCTACTGAAAAATTAGGAACAGCAGCAGCTGTGCAGAACATGCAGACCTCTTTGAATATGATTAAAGAGGTCATGATGAAAATGCAGGAAACAATGCAAAAAAATCATGAAGAAATGAAAGGGGATATGGGTGAGGTGAAGGGAGACATAAGAAAATTGGATGACAAAATGGAAAAGATTCAGGAATCAATAGCAAACAATGAACAAAAAATAAACGTAATAGAGGCTAAGGTAGAGAGAACCGAAAAGAAACTGGAAGCTGCAGAAGAGAAATGGGAAATGGAGAAAAAGGAGTTGGAGGAGACAGTGACCCGTCTTGAGCTAGAGAGATCCTCCTATTACTTAAGATTTCAAAACGTGGTAGAAAACAGAAGAGGATCTATATAAACTCATAGTGAAATTACTAGCAGAACCCCTACATATAGATAGACAGGAATTAGGGAACAGTATTGATGAGGCTTACCGAATTTATACAAATTATGCAAAACGACATAGACTACCACGTGAAATTCATGTCAGATTCACAAAGAAATCAATTTGTGATGAAATTTACAGAAAGACAGGGGAAGACAAATTGATGTTTAAAGGGAAGGAGATCATAATATTAAAACAATTACCCAAAAGAATTTGTGAGCAACGGAGGAATTATCAATTCCTCTCTGCTAAATTGACTAATCATAGAATCATGTTCCGATGGTTAATACCAGAGGGCATGTTAATATCCTGGGAAGACAAAAAAATAAGAATAGATACGGTAGAAAAGGCTCAGGAATTCAGTGAACAAAACTTTGGAGAGGAATTAGAAAGTAGAGAGGAATTAGAATCCAAAAGTCAAGAAGAAAATGAATCAAATCGAGGATCGGAAGAGCAGTTAGAGACCGGAAACCAATACAAAGAGGGTGTAAGAACAAGACAGCAGAGGGGAGTAACACAAAAAAGGGAAGTAGGAAGGACAAATAAGTAATTTAATGGAGGAAGAGGTGAATTTAATATCAATCAACATAAATGGATTGAATGCACCAATAAAACGAAGACAAACAATTACTAGACTCCAAAAACTGAACATGGAAATAGTATGCCTACAAGAAGTGCACATTCCAAAAGGGAAAAGTGGTTTTTTGGAAGCCCCCAAACTAGGGAAATTATTTGTAGCATTGGCAGAAACAAAAAAAGAGGGATAGCAGTTTATATAACGGAAAAGTTAAATCCCAAACAAATGTATGCAGATATTGAGGGAAGGACATTAATGATTGAAATCTCAATAAAACAAAAAAGAATATTACTTGTAGTCATTTATGCACCCAACATACATCAGAGAGAATACTATAATAAGTTACACAGAAAACTAATAGAATTAGAAGTAGATAACCTATGCATAATAGGTGACTTCAATGCGGTGGCAGACCCTAAAAAAGACTACAAAACTGGAAAAAAGAAAAAACATGAAAGGAAAATATTACCACCAGCATTTTTTGAATTGGCCCAGGAATTTAACTTAAAAGATACATGGAGAGAAATTAACCCACAAAAAAAGCAATATACCTTCTTCTCTAACTCCCAAAAATCATGGTCAAGGATAGACATAGCGTGGATGGACCCAGAAACAGGGAAAGACATTGAGGAAATAGAAATTGAAGCCAACTCCTGGGCAGACCACAACCCATTAAAAATTAGTCGGAAAGGAGAAGTCAGGAGGAGAGGGAGATGGACCATGAACCAAAGGATAGTGAAAGAGAAGAATTTTATTTAATACTCAAAAAAAGAATTAGGCCTGTTTTTAAAAGAAAATTGGAATGAAGAAACTACAACTCAAAACTTATGGGATATAACAAAAGCTTATATAAGAGGTTTATCGATAGCATACACAATAAGGAAAAATAGAAATAAAAAGAAACAACTGGCAGAGCTCCAAGGAAAATTAGAAAAAGCAGAATCTAAATTACAGAAAGAACCCCAAAACCAAGAAATCAAAGTAGAAAAAGAGTTAATTAAACACAAATTACAATTAATAACCCAAAAAGAAGTAGCACAAAAAATTAGAGCAACTAAACAAAATTACATTGAAAATGCCAATAAGCCCGGAAGATGGTTGGCTTATAAATTAAAAAAAGAAAAGGAAAATAAATTAATAAAACAATTAGAGGATGAGGATGGAATGGTGCATCTACAGGAAGAAAAAAAGAAAAGTATAGCAGTAAACTATTTTCAAAAACTATACAGTTCAGAAAAAATTGAAGAGGAGAATATTCAAAGATACCTTCAAAAAAGGAATCTTCCCAGAATACCAGATAATGAAAAGAAATATTAAACGAGGAAATAACGAAACTGGAGATACAAAGAACAATTCAAAAGCAAAAAAATAATAAGACTCCAGGCCCAGATGGATTCCTGCTGAATTTTATAAAACACTTCAAGAGTCGTTAGAACAACTGCTATTAGAAACATTTAATGAAGTACTGAAAAAGGCCAAGATACCAGAATCCTGGAGGGAATCATTAATAACTCTTATCCCCCAAAACAATAGTGAACAACAGAAGATACAGAATTAAAGTCCAGTCTCGTTGCTAAATGCTGATTATAAAATATTTATGGCCATAATAGCGGATAGAATTAAAAATATATTGAACGAAATTATACATTCGGACCAAAATGGATTCCTACCAAACAGATATATAAAAAACAATATAAAAATTATCATTAATGCATTAGAATATTACGAAGCTCACCCCGAAAAACAGGTAGCTGTGGTTTTCTTGGATGCACAAAAAGCTTTTGACAACTTAAACTGGGACTTTATGATAAAACAATTAATAAGAATGAATTTTGGAGAAAAATTTATAGGCACGATTAGAGCCATATACACTATACAAAGGGCAAAGATAATAATCAATGGGGAACAAACAGAAAGTTTTGAAATAACTAAAGGAGTAAGACAGGGCTGCCCACTGTCTCCTCTGCTGTTCGTTCTGTCTGTGGAGACATTAATGTCACAAATTAGAGATAATTTGGAAATAAAGGGATTAAAAATTAAGTCACAAGAATATAAGGTCCAAGCATTTGCAGATGGTTTGGCATTCATTATTGAGGAAACTTTAGAATCTGGACCTATTTTACTACAAGATATAAACCAATTTGGCGCAGTAGCAGGATTTAAAATGAATAAAGACAAAACTAAAATTTTGACTAAGAATTTAAACAACAGACAGAGTGAACAACTAGAGGAGGAACTGGGAATCTCGAGAACAAAGAAAATTAAATATCTGGGAATTTGGCTATCAGAAAAGTATACTACCATAAAGAGGGACAATTACGATACACTCCTATTACAAATACAAAAAGATTTGGATAACTGGACTAAATTACCAATATTATTAATTGGCAGAATTTCAACGATAAAAATGAACATATTTCCCAAGTTACTATATTTATTCCAAACAGTACCAATAACATTACGGAAAATTTTTTTTGAACAACTGAATAAATTGACATCGAAATTTATATGGTCAGGGGAAAAAACACGCATTAAATTCAAATTATTGCAAGATAGTAGGAAAAAAGGAGGTTTCGGTTTACCAGAATGGGAACTTTACTATCAAGCGGCATCCCTAACATGGCTCAAAGATTGGATACAACTTAAAAATAAGCAGATATTAACGATAGAAGGCCATGACCTTCAACTCGGTTGGCATGGCTTTTTATGGGATGGGAAAAATAAATCACACACTTATTTTCAACGTCATAAGGTAAGGGATGCACTACTGAAAGTATGGGAAAAGATTAAAAAAAACCATTATATGAAAGTCCCAGTTTGGTTGTCTACAATGGAAGCAATGATACATCCAAATACCACAGACCTAGATAAAATGGTAAGATACGCAGATTTATTAGACACAAAAGGAGAATTAAAATCAATACAAGATTTGAAAAAACAAGGAATAAATTTGGAATGGTGGCCATATTTACAAATCAAAACTAGATTTTAAAAAGCTAAGGAACAATTTGGCATAAACAGGAAACAATCAGAATTAGATAAATTAATATTAGGATCGAGAAGAAAAATGATTACAAATATCTATAATTACTTATTAGGATACAAATTGGAAGAAGAAACAGTAAAGGAAACGATAAGTTGGGCTAGGACTTTTGGACATAACATAGAATTGGATAAATGGGAAAAATTGTGGGAGAAAAATTACAAATTGACCATGGCAGTATTATGCAAAGAAAACAGCTATAAAATGTTTTATAGGTGGCATTTAGCACCAGTGAGACTGGCAAAAATGTACCCCAATTTATCACCCCAATGTTGGAGATGTCACAAACTAGGGACATACTACCACATGTGGTGGATGTGCCCTAAGGTGAGGAAATTTTGGTATAAAATTAAAGGGTGGTTGGAAGAGATTACACTCCAAAAGATATATTTTAAACCAGAGATGTTCCTCCTAGGAATGATGGATGGAAAAAAGTCTCTATTATATTATATTGCATATTTTAACGGCGGCCAGAATTACTCTAGCGCAAATGTGGAAGTCGACCAATACACCATCGGAAGAAACAATAATAAAATCCTCTAATGTGCCGAAATGGATAAATTAACGATGGAGGACAAAGAAAGAGAAGACTTGGATTATTATAAAGTGTGGAATAGGTTTTATACATGGTTGGAAAACAGAAATCAAATTAAGAAATAAGAATATAAAGTGAAATTAGATATTAACATACTGGATATAAATGTAAATAATGATCCTGCTAACAAAACAGTTAATTATGAATATTTAAAAATAAAGAGAAGGAGCTGGAGGATAAAAGTTAAGAGTAAAGACAAAAGTCGATGCAGAAAGTTGTAAAATTGTATATATCTGTTGTTAGTATTGTATTTTAATGTCTGGTGTATGTGTGTTTTTGTTTTTCGTTTTTGTCTCTTGATTTCTTTTGCTATTGTGTATTTGGTTTTAAAATGTAAAATACTCAATAAAAAATATTTTTATAATGAGAAAACCACCCTTAGTCTTTTTCCTTTCTCAGTCAATAAAGTCTATCGCGTTGCAGTAAGTCTCTCTATGCCCAAACTTGCCTTTTGCTGCTATAGCACTGGAAAGGAACTTTCTTCCCTCCTTCTTCCTGGGGCTCCTTTTCTTCTCTTCCCTTTTTAGAAATCTTCTGGGAAGTCCTTTCGCCCCGGATCACTCACAGAAAGATGCCAGGATCAGATTTCACCAGGTCTGTTTCGCCGTTGTCCCGCTATTTCGTCCCTGATCTTCGTCCAGCTGTCAGCTGTCATTCCTTCACGGCCACCATTGCAAGCCAACTCCTTCCCCCGACCAGCTTCTCCGAGGCTATTCCTACTGCTCCCAGCTCCTATCGCCGTCAAGAACTGCTCCACAGGATGCCTCTTACTTCAGGTCCCCCTCCGAGGAACCTGGGACTCTGAGAAATCCGCCGCGCGGTTGGAAGCGGCTGTCAAAACGGCTCTCTGAACCGGAGAACTGTCTCGCACAGCCTTTCTCTTTGGCAGCTGGCCCCGCCCCCCACTTACTAATCAGTGTTGAGCACATAGCAGCTCCTTCAAAGCTGCAGGACCATTGTCTTGGAAAAGGGATATTAGCTTCAACTGAATAAATATGCACAGTAGTGTTGCTGCTCTAAATATTAATCTGTCTTCAGTCCCAGATACACAAAACATTTTAAAGCCTTTCCTTTTTAATTAATTTGAAGTCACTACTAGCCCCATATCCTTAGAATCACTGACACAACTCAGAATTTTGAAATTATTTAAAACAGCACATTTAAACATTTTCAGAAGAGTAAACATAATAATCTTTTCAGGTGGCCAGAACAACTATCTGTAACACCTTAAAGCTTAATTCCTTCTTTTTTGCAAAAAGATCCTCCTCCACAGCCACCCCCATATTTCATCAAGTGAAGACTAATTCAGCCTATGCAGACCTCTTGCTAGTTCACCGTTCATCCTGGCTAGAACAGTAAACAATAGGGTTGGCTGAATAATTCAGAGATTCTGTGGGGATTTGGCTCAATCTGAATTTTCAAAACAAACCTTCAGAGAATCAAAACATGCTGATGAACTGCTTCTGAATGCTTCGGAAAACTTGCAAGGATATATAAACACCCAAGTACACTTTTTCCAAGTCAATTTAAAGGTCTGAATGATATGTCTACAAACAGGGCATGACTTTGGTCGTACAATTGTGTCCACCATCTTCCCCCTTCCCCCCAAATCTTTAGTTATTCCTGAGCCATTTTAATATGGGATCCAAAATGATATCTTGATGAAAAGAGGGGAAGAATCAGTGGATGCTATTCTTCAGATCCTAGGGTGCTGCTGATGAATGGGGAGATGAGCCCTTCACACTGACTCAAGTTTCACCTCTGCAAAAAGAGATGAAGGATCCTTTCTCATGAGACTATTATAGTTCTATTCCAGCATTTCCACAAGAGGACCACATGCACCCACAGGCTAGTCTTTCTCTTTGCTGTGAATTCGCTGATGTGGCACCAGGGAGCATTTATTTGTGCAACTTTGTCCACATTGAGTACACTGGTGGGGCTGGCCCCCCAAGTGGGTCCTCTGGTGCTTGGTGAGGTGGGAAGAGTCCACAAATTGTTTCCCGCACTGAGGGCTTTTCTCCCAAGTGGATCCTCCGGTGTACCGTTAGATGCCCTCGCTGGCCAAACCGCTTCCCACACTTGGTACAACGATGCTGCTTTTCACCTGTGTGAGTCCTTTGGTGCACAGAGAGCACTGATGGCCACTGGAACCCTTTGCCACCATGGGTGCAGGCATAGGCGCTGTCCCTGCTGAGGATCTAAGGATGAGTCTGGAACTGTTCAGCTCCCTCAAAACTCTCATACTTTTCTTGTTGAAAGGATTCTTCGGGTATGACTTGCGCTCTCTTGGGTGTAGACAGAGGACAGAATACAGATGTCACTCCACAGCTGTTAACAACTAAAAAGGATAGAAAGCTATTGACCTGATTCAAGTAATTAGCATAATGGAATGATGTACATGAGGTCATCATTGCTTGTTCCAAAGACTTCCAAAGTTCTAAGAAGGTCCTTTATGCTGACTCTAGCTGTTTAATTATTTGGTTCAGAACCATCCATGCTGGCAGTGGAGGATATGTAGGCTTCCTGATTGTAGGTGCAGAATTTAAGGGGTCACAGAGGTGCCTGCAGGCCACAAAAGTCTTGGATGCAGACCTCAGAAATCTTCCAGATTCTTCTCAAATTGTAATGATGATTCAATACTTAATTGAACAGCAAACATAATAACTATTGGGTCTTTTGATTAAAATTAAATGTAAATGAAAATTTATTTAATTTTATCCTGGCTCAGTGGTCCAATGATTGTAACTTTGAGGAGGGGTCATAAATCACTTTCTTCAAATCTCATAACTTTAAACTATCGTTAAACAAATGGTCATAAGTCAATCAATTCAGTTTATTACAGTCATAGACCAGAGACCAGAACAAATAAAAACACTCAGTAAATATACAATTAAAAATTCTAGTATAAAATAATAACAACTAAAATCT
This sequence comes from Ptyas mucosa, assembly GCA_012654045.1. Taxonomy (NCBI): domain Eukaryota; kingdom Metazoa; phylum Chordata; class Lepidosauria; order Squamata; family Colubridae; genus Ptyas; species Ptyas mucosa. The sequence goes on from WNWU01013108.1 coordinate 211,680, forward strand.
ATGATAAAATCCAGTCTGTCAATTATACATGGTCTAACTATACTAAAATTACAATCCATAAACTCTGTCAGCCCTGGCACGGCTGGCGCTTCAGGGCTGCCATTCCAGCAGGTGGCCAAGAACACGGCACCGGCAACCCACCTCCCCAACTGACCCACCTGGGCCCTGCAACAGTCCTGCAGTGCTCCAGACCATCAGACACTGCTGTGGGCCAGCTGGGAGGAACCTTGGATCACTGGGAGGCGCATGTGGGGGTGTGACCAGACTGCTTACTGTAACCCTCCATTGCGTGACGTGACGTGTCCTCCATTACCCGCCTGAATGACAGTCCCAAAGCACCAGCCACGCCGGGGCTGACATGCGCCCCCCCACCACAGAGACGGGACCTGGAACATGAAGATCACAGTGAGCATTTCCCCAGTTCGACACCACCACCACCCCGGTTTCCCCAGATTCTTCTGATGGAATTTGGCGGTCAGTCATGGGGCTTTGATGTCCTCACTGTGTTCCCAGGAGGCCTCTGACAGCAGATAACCTTTCCACATTATCAAATACTGGAGTTTCCCCCGTGCCATCTGGTATCTAGTATGTCCTCCACCTCATAGTGCTGTTCCACTCCCACCATGACAGGAGGTGGAGGAGCAGCAATGGGTCCCCTTAACTGGGTTACGTGAACAGGTCGGAGCAGGCTGCAATGGAAAACTGGATAGGTTTTCCCTAGCAGTCGGGTAAGACAGAGTTGAACGGCCACCTGATTAATGATCCATACAATAGGGAAGGGCCCTATGTACTTAGGGCCAAGTTTCTTACAAAGTAGGGTTAGTTTCAGGTACTTGGTAGATAGGTACACCATTTGACCCACTCTGAATGAGGGTTGCGTCCTTCGTTTTTTTTCCGCCTGCCACTTGTATTCTGCAGCTGCCTGGCTTACTACCTTTACTACCTCCCACAAGCTCCTTGTTCGATCTGTCCATTCCTTTTTTTTTTAATTGAAAAAGTTTTTCAAATACAAATTTTTCCCCCTCCCCCCCCATCCCCCACAGGTTTTTTTTTTTAAATTTGATTTATATGCTGCCCTTCTCCGGAGACTCAGGGCGGCTTACAATGCGCTAAGCAATAGCCTTCATACTTTTGTATATTTATACAAAGTCAGCTTATTGCCCCCACAAACTGGGTCCTCATTTAACCTACCTTAGAAAGGATGGAAGGCTGAGTCAACCTTGAGCCTTGGTGAGATTCGAACCTGCAATAATTGCAGGCAGCTGGTGTTAATAACAGGGTGCTTTAGACCACTGTACTATCCAAGGCTCTTAATCCAAGGTTATACATTTAAATCATATAAACTATCAAATACATATATATATAATGTATATGTAGTTTATAATGTATATAAACTATCAAATACATATCCCCCTTCCCTCCCCATCCCTACCCAACCTCCCCTTCCCCCCTTCAGACTTCCACTATATAAATCTATTATAACTACAAACACAATATATATTATTCAACCCCTTCATATTCTATCCCCTTTACTCTAATCAGCATAATCATATTCGTCTAATCTCCTTCAGCTGAAAGCTATATAATATTTTCTAGTTTGATATTTATTTTGTATATAGTCAATCCATTTTTTCCATTCTTGCACGTATTTCTCTTGTGTAGAGTCTTTTAAGAAAGCAGAAATCTTCGCCATCTCTGCAAATCCGGCCACCTTCTGGGTCCATTGATCAATAGTAGGCAAAACATCTTTCTTCCAATATTGGGCGACCAACAATCTAGCTGCTGTTACCATATACAATATCAATTTTGTTTCCCCCCTTGTAAAATCCTTAACTATACCCAATAAAAACAACTGTGGAGAAAACTGTAGCTTTTTCTTCAAAACGTTTTGCATAACCCACCATATTTTTATCCAAAAAGCCTTCACTTTCTTACAAGTCCACCATATATGATAATAATAATAATAATAATAATAATAATAATAATAATAATAATAATAATAATAATTTAATTTGTATCCCGCCCTTCTCCCAGAAGGGACTCAGGGCGGTGGACAGCCAGAATTAAAATACATACAATACAAAAATTAAGATAAATTAAAAGATATTAAATCGATCGGCCTCCCAATTTAAAACCCCAAGTCTATAAAATTCAAAATCCCAATTTAAAACCATTTAAGCTAGGCCGGCTTGCTGGAATAAGTAAGTCTTCAAGGCTTTGCGGAAGGTACGAAGGTCCGGGGTCAGTCGTATTCCAGGAGGTAGCTCATTCCATAGGGCGGGTGCCCCCACAGAGAAGGCTCTCCCCCTGGGGGCTGCCAGCCGACATTGCTTGACTGACGGCACCCTGAGGAGGCCCTCTCTGTGGGAGCGTATTGGCCGGTGGGAGGTTATCGGTAGCAGCAGGCGGTCTCGTAAGTACCCTGGCCCTAAGCCATGGAGCGCTTTAAAGGTGAGAACCAATACCTTAAAGCGCACCTGGAAGACCAACGGGAGCCAATGCAGCTCGCGCAGAAGAGGCGTTACATGTACATAATATGTAGCATCTAAACAATCACATCTCCAACATTTTGGTTGAACATTAGGATACATACATGACAATTTCTTAGGCTCTAAATGCCACCTATAAAACATTTTATAAAAATTCTCCCTCAAATTCTGCGATTGTGTAAATTTAACATTCTGGACCCATGTTTTTTCCCAAGTATCCATCATAACTGGTTCTGTAAAATTTTGTGCCCATTTAATCATATAATCCTTAACCAGCTCTTTTTCTAAGTCCCTTTCTAACAAAACATTGTAAACTCTTTTGATATGCATCGGTCCTTTCTCTTTTATCTGTCTAACCAATTCTACTTCATACAACATTATACCAATTTTTTGATCTTCTTTCCATCTCATTTGTAATTGATTATACTGTAACCAAGTCAAAATAATTCCTTCATCCAACAGTGTTTGTTGTGTCTTCAGCTGCCACCTACCCTCTTCAATAAAAAGTACATCTTTATATAAAAACCCCCCGAGTGACTTAATATTTGTATTCCACATGGTATCAGCAAGATCCAGCCAAAGCGGTATTTTATAATCCCATTTGAATCGGTGCTTTTTCCATATTCTCATCCAGGCACTTCTAAATATATGACTATTGAATACTTTATCCACTTTATAATCATAAAATAAATATGCGTGCCAACCCCATTCCAAATCGTGGCTTTCTATATTCAATATTCCATTCTTTGTTTTTCCAAACCAATCATTAGTATGTATCAATGCAGCTGCTTCATAGTATAATTGAAGGTTTGGGAGTTTAAGGCCACCCTTCTCACGAGTATCTTGCA
>WNWU01013108.1:215416-235726 GCA_012654045.1 Ptyas mucosa
ACTTGTATTCCTAGATATTTAACCTTTGATACTATTTCAAAACCTGCCATCTTTTTGAGTTCCTTGTTTTGAGTCATTGTCAAGTTCTTTGTTATCATCTTAGTTTTTCTCCGATTCAGTCTAAATCCTGATACCATACCATATTCTTCTATAATAAATTTCAACTGGATTATTGATTCCATCGCCCGTGTTAGGGTAACCACCAGATCATCTGCAAATGCCCTAGTTCTGTAATCTTCTTGCCTTATAACTATTCCATTTAAAGAGTTCGAGTCCCGTATTGTGTTCAACAAGACTTCTAGAGTTAGAATAAATAGCAATGGGGATAATGGACACCCTTGTCTTGTACCTTTTTGTATGTTAAAGTTCGCAGTTAAACTTCCATTAATAATAAGTTGTGCAAATTGCTCTTGGTATATCGCTGCAATTGCCCGTATAAAACGAACCCCAAAGTCCATTTTTTCCAAAGTCTTTATTATAAAATTCCAATTCACTCGATCAAAGGCTTTCTCCGCATCCAAAAAACTAGCACTGCAGGGATCTGTTTATTTTTTTCTAGATAGTCCAACAAATCTATAATTTGCCTAACATTCTCTTTCATATATCTGCCTTCAATAAATCCTGCTTGATCATGATGAATCGCCTCTTGAATAGCTGGCATTAACCTGTTGGCTAATACTTTTGCAAAAATTTTATAATCCATATTTAAAAGAGAAATTGGTCTAAAATTTTCTGGTTTTTTCGGACCTAAATCTTCTTTCGGTATCAAAGATACAAAAGCTGCTTTCCATGAAGAAGGTATGTTACCACCTTGCTGTATGCTACAAAATAAGTCTTTAAGGTGGTCAATCATTTCAGCTTGTAAAGTTTTGTAGTAAACTGCAGTTAGGCCATCCGGCCCTGGAGCTTTTGCTGGTTTCAATTGTTTTATAGCAAAACTAATCTCCTCAGCTGTTATTAATTGATCCATTCTTTCCTTATGAGCAGATGAAATCTTAATAACTCTTTTTCCATCAAGATACTTATCTATAAGTTTATTCTGTATATTATCCTTAGCATATAACTTAGAATAGTAATCCAAAAAAGCTTCTTTGATTAGTTTTTGTTGAAAGACTTCCTTTCCGGCATATTCAATGGTATCAATCGTTCGTGTAGTTTGTTGCTTCCTCAATGTATAAGCCATCCACCTGCCCAGCTTATTAGCGTTAGCAAAAGTATTATGTTTTGCAAATTGTAAATTAGTTGCTGTTTGTTCTGCTATAAGCAGTTGAAATTGATCCTTCAAAAGTTTAATAATTTCTTGTAATTTCCCGTCTGTTGGATTTTTCATCAAAAGCTGTTCCTTCTTCTTTATCTCTCCTTCCAATTCTATTCTCTTCTTCTGTCTATTTTGTTTATGCTTAAAGTTCATTTGTATCAGTACTCCTCTCATATATGCTTTACCTGCATCCCAAACTGTTTCAATAGGAGTACCTTTATTTAAATTCCATCTGAAAAATTCCTTTATATGGTTCTTAAGTTCATTTACATTCTTTTCATATCTAAATAAATTTTCATTTAGTCCCCAAGATTTTCTTTCTTTCTTTCCCATCTCAATTTCTATCCATACCGGACTATGATCTGTTAATGTCCTAGGAAATATCTTCGTTTTCCTCGCTTTAAGAAGTAAATCCACTGTTAGCAAGATGAAATCTATCCTAGAAAAGGATTTATGCCTATCAGAATAAAAAGTAAAGTCCAAATCATCTGGATTACGGATTCTCCATATGTCTTTCAGTTCCAAATCCTCTTTCATATCAAAAAAAGCATGCGGTAATTTAAGTATTTTATAAAAACTTTCTTGTTGCTGGTTAGGAGCATAGATTCCAACCACCAAGGTTGGACCATTATCTGTAAAAAGTTCAATTGCAATATTTCTGCCAAATTCATCTGCTTCTATAATTTTAGCTGAAAATTTTTTGTTTATATATATCACCACTCCATTCTTCTTTTCCACATTTGAAGCAATAAATTGTGTTCCTAATTTGGAGTTTATCAAATATTTCTGATCTTGTATTCTAATGTGAGTTTCTTGCAAACAAATAACATCATTATTAAATTGTTTCAGATAGTGAAATACTTTCTTTCTTTTTTGTGGAGAGTTCAATCCATTCACATTCCAAGACAAAAATTTAATTATCATTTGGGCTGCTCTGAAGTTTTGAGAACATTTGCTGAAGGTCCTTTTCCGCACAGGTGATCTTCGGCTTTGTTCCTCCCATAACTTCAACTTGTGCTTTATCCTTAACCTTCTTTGCTCGTTGTGGCTTGGCTCTCTCCTGTTGGAGTGCTTCCTGCATTTGCTTAGAGACTGCTCTAGTTATACGCTGATCATCCGCTTTAGATGCCATCAGTTCAAGATCCAACGCCACATCTCTTGTAGTTTTCAATATATCCTCTAGGGAAGAAGCTGGAAATGGTGCAAATTGGTCAGCCAGAATACCCCCTGTGGCTCCCTGAGCCTCCATTGCTTCCTTTTGTGTCTGTTTTATTTGTTCTTCCATCTCCAAATCAAACTGTCTCTGTTCTTCAGCTTCCTTATTTATTGGAGAAGATGTTCGTGGAGTTGTTGAGCCCGCTTTTAAAATATTGTAAAAGAAATCTTCCACTTTTGCTATAGTATTTAAGCGATATCTCACTCCTTGCATCCTCAATATTATACCAACTGGTGCATCCCATCGAAACTGTATATGTCTATTCTTCAATTCAGGCACCAAGAATCCAAAATCCTTTCTATCCTTTAACATTTTAGGAGGCAATTCTTTAAAAATTCCAATTTCAGATCCATCAATTTGAACAGTAGAGGTAAATGACCTTTGCAAGATATCATTTCTTATTCTTCTGTCTGTAAAATATATCACCACATCTCTAGGCAGTTGTCTATAAACTGCCACCCGAGAATTCACTCTGTAGACCTTGTCAATTTAAAAAAAAATCTCATCAGGATCATCAACCTTTAATAACACTGCCAAAGCATCAGCACAAACTTTCCTTAAATCTTCTCTACTGTTCTCTTTTATACCTCTGAGTCTAATAGCAAATTCCATTTGCCTAAATTGCATCATTGTTATCTCATTTTCCAATCTTTGGTTTCTTCCATCCACTTCACTAATTTTAGAATCCGTATCCCTCAGCCTATTATCCACTTCCAATGCAAGCTTTTCCACCTTTTTATCAATCTGTAGAACAACATCAGACAGGTCTTTCACCACTGTTTGGATGTCCTTGTTAACTGATTCAAACTTTTCTTGGAACAGCCCTTTAACATCCTTAATTTCTTTAGTAATAAATTCTTTTAAATCCTGGAAGTCTTCCCCCTTTGTCTGGCTTTGTGACTGTTCCGGCTTATGAGTGGGGGAGCCCCCCCTTGCTGGCTTAGCCTCTGCTTTTGTTTGCTTTGATGACATTTTGCCACATATACGACTTCTATTCCCAATACAAGATCCAAGTCTTCCCAGTAATTTCTCCAGATTAAATCAGTTCAATAGAAATCTCTGTAATTGATTTTATTTTTATTTTTTTATTTTTTATTTTTTTTCCTCCCCTTTCAAGCCGAATCTGTAACTTTATAAAATGTTGCAATAATTGAACCAGTCCACTTTCTCTTTCAGCTGCTCTTTCCGCTGAAAGCAATCACCATCTTTCCCCCCCCCTTTTTTCCCCTTCTCAGAGTTTCTCAAGTTTTAGGATTATAGTTCTTTAAATTGATCCACAGGGCTAAAAATACTTGCGTTTTGTTTTAAAGTCCCGATTCCACCCTGCTGTTGTGTTTGGCTGTTTAGTTGATTGCGCTGTCTGGCTCTGCTCAAGGCAGAGTTTCCCCGTCGTCTGGAGCTTTGGCAACTGAAAAAGGGAGTCCCACCCTGTTAACTCCCCAGAACGCCTGGGGGTCTCACAGGGGACTCTACCTACGGTCGCCGGCTCTCCTCACCACATCCTACAAGATCGGGAGTTTTCCAAGCCGTTTCTGTTCTCCAAAATGGCTCTTTGACAGGCGGCAGGGCTGGCGGGCTTCAAAGGACTGTCAGCGAGCAGCGCAGCTCAACCGGAAGTCCCAATCTGTCCATTCCTTGACCCCCCCACATCGGTTGGAGCTATCTGAGGACACTCTGGTATCAGCACGAACTCCTGGCCTATTGCTACCTGAAATGGGGTAAACCCAGTGGTGGGATTCAATTTTTTTAACAACCGGTTCTGTGGGCGTGGCTTATTTGGGTGGGCGTGGCTTGGCGGTCATGTGACCGAGTGGGTGCGGCTTGGTGGTCATGTTGTTGCAGAAAAATAAAAGAGATGGTTTACAAAATCAAGAGAAACTTTATTTTTGGCCAAAAGGTTCAGACAGATAAAATAAAATCTACATCTGAACGGCTTCTGTCTTTAAAACATGCATTCTTATACTCTTCAGTAGTAACAAAACAGGAAGTATGTGAAATCTGCCTCTTCAGCTAGGCCCCCTTATTACTTAGGCAGGAAAGCTGATTCATGCTGATCCATGTGGTTCAGTTCTGCATTTTGACACGGCAAGAGAAATTAGCTAACTCTGTGGTTTGACTTTTTGAACCCAGCAACTGTCTCTTACAATAAGAGCCTGAGTGGCGTAGCAGGCTAATGCCTCCTATTAAGGCAGCATTTAACATCCAGCTGCCTGCAATTACTGCGAGTTCTAATCTCATCAGGCTCAAGGCTGACTCAGCCTTCCATCCTTTCTAAGGTGGGTAAAATGAGGACCCAATTTGTGGGGGCAATAAGCTGATTTTGTATAAATATACAAAAGTATGAAGGCTATTGCTTAACGCATTGTAAGCCGCCCTGAGTCTTCAGAGAAGGGCGGCATATAAATATAAATAAATAAATAAATAAATAAATAAATAAATAAATAAATAAAATAACAAGTCAAGGGACCCTTCAGAGATCATTCAAACCAACCCCGTATTATTTCACTCTTATATCCAAATCTCACTTTATGTCCTACTTTAATGTGACCGGGTGGGCATGGCTAGCTGATCATGTGACCGGGTGGCCATGGCTATGTGTATAGGGATTACTCAGGGGGCTGAAAAAAGTCATTTCTGACCAGTCCTCGCACTTATGACCATCCTCACATTTATGCCCATTGCAGCATTCTTAACAACAGTGTTACTCATTTCACAACTGCTTCTCTTCACCATGGTGACAAGATATGGCAAAAAACATAAAATGCGAGGACAGTCGTAAGTGCGAGGACCGGTCAAAAGTGCGAGGACCAGTCAAAAATAACTTTTTCAGCCCTCTGAGTAGTCCATATGCACAAAAGGACTACCCAGAGGACTGTAAAAAGTGATTTCTGTCAGGTCCTCGCACTTTTGACCGGTCCTCGCACTTATGACCTCTCATCATTTATGCCCGTTGCAGCATTCTTAACAACCGTGTCACTCATTTCACAACTGCGGTGCTTCATGTGACCGGGTGGCCGTGGCCAGGTGGTCATGTGGCATCGCTTCTTTGCCCTAATGACAGTTTGCTGCAATGGTCATAAGTGTGAAAAACGGTCATAAGTCACTTTTTCCAGTGCCATTGTAACTGTTGTAAGTCAAGGATTACCTGTACAAAAATACAAAAAGCTTCTTTGCTTGCAAAGCAAAGAATACCAATCCCTAAATACCAATCATTAGATTAGAAATACCTGCAAACTGGAGTTACAAATCAGGGAGGGTGCCAGAGCACCTTGAGGAATTAAAATAGTTAAAATGCAATGATAACTATCAGCAGCCAATTCTTGCTCATAAAGTGAAACCCTTTAGCAGAGAGGTCATTTAAACTCTCCAGGATGAAGCAAAGGAGCAAACAGAGTATCTGTTGCTTGTTAAACCAATTACCAGAACAAATAGACACAGAACTTGTCAGATTTCCGAAGCTGCTTCTTTTCAGGAACAGAGATTAATATTTTTCCTTCCAAACAAAGCTGAATAGGGAAAATTATCTCGTCACTAAACACAGGATTAAACATCACCAAGCACAGAATTAAACTTCACCAAAAACCAGTTTTAGACCAAAAATCAGAAAGGGTATGTAAACTCATGTTTGAATGTCAATCTTTCTAGCTAGCCAATAAGCCTTGCTGAATGTCACTCATCTTGGTTCCTTGTCATTAAAAGCTTCTGCTCCGTTATTCAATTATTTCTTCAAAGTGCTGATCATTGCATCCCGGCTGGAAGAACTCCAACAGGGGAGTATTTCCTCCCAACAGCAGTGTAAAAAGCTTAAAACAACCCTTCCCCTTTAAGAAAGTCAAGCAAAAAAAAAAACCTCTGAGAACCTCCAGAACCGGAAGCGACAGTAAGTCTAGGCATACTGCTGGAGAGGCAGTTTCTGTAAGCAGGGCAATAAAGATTAGGCTAGGCAACAACACCGAGTGTTGTAATTCCTTACAGGATTAACCCTGTAAAGTGGAAAAAAATGAGGAGATTTCTTTTAACAACTGGTTCTCCTAACTGCTTATCTACTTAACTACTTAACTACTTAACAACCGGTTCTACCGAACCGGTGCGAACCGGTAGAATCCCACCACTGGGTAAACCCCGTACTGCTATGGACAGCGTTATTGTATACTACTTCAGCAAACAGGATTAGATCTGCCAATCGGTTTGCTGGTGGTTTACATAGCATCTCAGGTAACGTTCCACCATGGCATTAGCTCAGGGGTCAGCAACCCACGGCTCCGGAGCCGCATGCAGCTCTTTGGGCCCTCTGCTGGGGCTCCCTGTCCCATCACTGGTTGGCCCCGCCCCTTGCCCCTGTTACTTCTTTTTTCGACTCCAGCCCAAAGCGGCAGGAAGCAAAAGCTGCTTTACATGCAAATGGGGCACGAAGGCATGTACAGGGCAGCTTCGCTCCTGCACTCTCCTTCCCCCCCTGAGCTGGGAGTGTGTGCACGTGTGTGGAGGCCCTCCTCAAGCAAGCACCAAAGCGCAGCAAAGGCGTATGTGGGGTGGGTGACCGCTTGCTTAGGAGGACGTGGCTTCTCTCCTGCACTAATGATCTGGCCATCGCCTTGCCGTTTCATCCCCCACTCCCAGCGGCTCTTCAGTGGAGTGCAGAGGGTGCGAACTCCAGCCCGAAGCGGCAGGAAGCGAAGGCTGCCTTACGTGCAAATGTGGTGCAAAGGCAGGTACAGGAAAGCTTTGTTCCTGCATTCTCCTACTACTACTACTCTCGTGATGCCCTGGCTGTGGCTGAGCCGGGAGCGTGCGCACGCGCGGGGAGACCCTGCTCAAGCAAGCGCCGAAGCTCAGGAAAGGTGCGCACAGGACGGGCAGCAGCTCACTTAAGGAGTGTCTCCCCTCGCGTGCGTATGCTCCCAGCTCAGCCACAGCCAGCCAGGGTGTCACGAGAGTGGGAGGAGGAGGGGAGTCCAGGAGTGACGCTTCCCTGTACCTGCCTTCGCGCCACATTTGCACGTAAGGCAGCCTTTGCTTCCTGCCGCTTTGGGCTGGAGTTCGCACCCTCCGGACTCGGCTGAAGAGCTGCTGGGGGTGGGGGATGAAACAGCAAGGTGATGGCAGGAGCATTAGTGCAGGAGAGAAGCTGCGTCCTGTTAAAACCCTCGTAAGCGAGTGGCCGGTTTGGTGCTCGCTTGGGGAGGGTCTCCCCGTGTGTGAGCATGCTCCCGGCTCAGCCACAGCCGGCCAGGGCATCACGAGAGGAGGGGGGAGGAGGAGTACGGTCACCCGAAGTGAGTGGGAGAGAGAGACACACGCACATATACACAGGGGGGGGGGAGAGAGAGGGAGAGATACAGAGGGAGAGAGACAGGGGAGAGAGGGGGAGATAGGGAGAGACAGAATGGTTTTGTGGCTGGGTAGGCATGGCTGGGGGAGGTCATGTGACTGGGTGGGAGTGAGTGACATCAAGTTGGCCACGCCCACCCAGGTTTTGTGGCTCCGGTGTGTTTTTTTTCTGTGGGAAATGAGTCCAAGTGGCTCTTTGATTGTTTAAGGTTGCCGACCCCTGCATTAGCTCTTTCAACAGCCCCATTGGTTGTGGGATGGAACGCCAAACTTAGCCCCTGAGATGACTCAATTCTAGTCAGGAAGTCCTGCCAGAACCTGGCAGTAAACTGCACCCTCTATCTGATATCACCCGCTGGGGAACGCCATGGAGGCGATAGATATTGTTGTGATCCGCCAGCAGCCTGCGGAGCTGGCAGCGGAGTCAGACAGCGATGAGGCTGAGGAAGAACATGGGCCAGTCCTGGAGGCTGGGGAAGGCCCAGATGAGGGCTCTGCATCGGAGGCAGAGATGGGGCCAGGGCCATCGGGGAGTGAGGTGCGGACTCCGGAGCCTCCAGAGGCTGACAGTAGAGAGGCAGAGGAACAGGAGGAGCCTGTTCCTAGTGCACGTATGAGAAGAGCTGCCAGAAGGCAAGAGCAGCTAAAGCAAAGAGGACGACTTGGGCGTAGGGCCAAGAGATTATTGGCCCCTCCCATAAGGCTTAAAAGACCAGCAACGGCTCTTGGGCTCTTCGTTGGAAAACAACGTTGATAGACTTGTTCTTGTCTTGCTGCACTTATCTCTGGTCAGCGTCTTCTGCTTCTAAACTTTTGCCAAGAGAAGCCTTTGGCAGTTTGCCTAATTATACCAAGGTTGGTGATTAGACTGAAGTATTTGTGTTATGAAGAATTTGTTTTAATTTAATTTGGACTACGCTGAGAATGAGTTAATTCTCAGATGTTCTAATAAAGTCTGTTTGCTTTGGAACTGTTTGCGTCGGCTACTACCTACTTGGGCCTGGGTCACAACAGATATGGACTATAAACAACTTGGCCAGTTTTCTTGCAGAGGGGACACCGGGGCAGGCTATGAAATGGGCCTGTTTTGAAAGCAAATCTATCACGGTCCAGATGACTGTGTTGCCCCGACTTTCTGGTAGCTCGATGATAAAGTCCATAGCTATCTGTTCCCACGGTTGTGCGGGGTTTGCCACTGTCTGCAACAGGCCTGGTGGTTTACCTGGTTGGGGTTTCATGGTAGCACACACCACACAACATTTTACGTATTCCTCTATGTCTCTTTTCATCTTGGGCCACCAAAACTGACGGCCGGTGAGGTGTAGGGTCTTCACATACCCAAAATGGCCGGCAGGGCAAGCATCGTGGCTTCACCGGAGTACCTCTAACCGCACATCCTGGGGAACATATAGCTTGGACCCTTTCCAAGCAAAACTGTCTCTGGGTAAGTATGGATTGGTTTTCCTTGTACCATTGGTCTCCTGGAAGTGCTGTCCAGATGGCCTGCGGAATGGGCCCGCTCGGTCCCTGCTGGGATACCGATGGAGGGGTGATGGAGTTTAGTGCTTGAGTTCGGTCTGTTGGTATGATGGCTTGCATCATCTCCTCCCGGGCACTATTATATTGTGGCTTCCTGGAGAGGGCATCAGCCAGGAAGTTCTTTCCTGCCAGAATATATTTCAGGGTAAAATTAAATTGCCTGAAATACAGTGCCCACCTCACCTGTTCCGGCAACAGCTTTCAGTGTTGTTGTAGGGCCTCCAAGTTCTTGTGGCCTGTCCACACTTCAAAGGGCACACACACACCCTCCAAGAGGTGCTGCCAGGTTACCAACGCCCACCGAACCGCAAAGGCCTCCTTGGAGATCGGCTAGTTACGCTTGGTCTCCGTTACCTTTCGTGATGTTTGTTAAGGATATTGTTGTGTTAACCAACAAGCAGAGCAAGTGCACAGAGAAACGGTACTGAGAACAAATGAATACAATACATACAAACTGGTTTAACAAAGCTTTTACTTTGTAGTGGAAAAAAAGAATTGCATAGTCTTTTAATCAATCCAAGTCTTTAGCCATTCAAATCAGTCCGGAGTTACACAAATCTTCTTACCATACAAACAGCAGTAGGTAATGAACAGCAATTCAACGCTATTGATCCATCCACGATGAGAGCTCCTTCACACATGACAGTAACAGTTCCAACCAACAAGTCATTCAACAATGATTATAGCTCGGCTCTCTTCTTATATACAGTTTACACTAGTAATTATCCACTTATGATAAGTGGAGTCAGCAGTGCAATGACTCAACAGTACAATTAGGATAATTGCAGTCAGCAGTCAGTCAGCAGTCAATTACAATGACTCATCAGTACAATTACTCAGCATTACATCTTAAAGTTACAGAACTCATTTACAGTTATAGAACACATATATTGCCTGGACAACCCGTTAGGCTTACACCACATCCTAACAACGTGTACGTGCATGGCTGCAGTGCTCCCTCCTTGTTCCTCTGTAGAAGGACTGTGGCCCTGGCCATGTCACTGCTGTCTGCCTGGACCACAAAAGGTTTCGCCGGATCTGGGTGTTGGAGGACTGGTTCCTTTGCAAAAAGTGATTTTAGTTGCTTGAATGCTTGTTGCACTTGAGGGTCCATTGTATAGGACAGTGATGGCTAACCTTTTTGCCGTCGTGTGCCAAAAGCGGGGGGAGCGGTGGGGGGGCACGGGTGTGTGTGCCCACATCCATAATTTAATGCGCCCTGCCCTCCTGCCCATGCGCATGTGACCCTCCCCACTTCCCCCTGGTTTTGGCATGCGATGGCACGGTGGGCCCAGTAGGCCTGTTTTTTCCCCTCCCCAGGCTCCAGAGGCTTTCTAGGAGCCTGGGGAGGGCAAAAACAGCCTTCCTCATTCTCCCAGAGGCCTTCCAGAGGCTGGAAACAGCCAGATTCCCGACTTCCGGTGGGACTGGAAGGCCTGAAAATCAGTTGGCCGGTGCGCGCATGCATGCTGGAGCTGAGTTAGGGCAACACTCGCGTGCCCAACAATATGGCTCCACGTGCCACCTGTGGCAGCCGTGCCATAGGTTCGCCATCATGGGTATAGGATAACCCGGACGGGGTTTCCTTGTGAGGTGTTTTGTTTTGAGGAGGTCTGTAAGTGGCAGAGCCACTTGGGCAAACAACGGGATAAATTGGCAGTAGAAGTTGGAGAAACCCAGAAAGCTTTGTAACTGCTTTCGGGTCTTGGGTGCCTGCCAGTCTAGTACCGCTTTGACTTTTGAGGGGTCCATCTCCACCCCCATTGGCGATATACAAACGCCTAGATAGTCCAACCAGGTCCAGATAAACTCACACTTGGACAGTTTCACATACAAGTGAGCGGCTAACAATTTCTTCAGGACCTGGCGTACTAGAGTGATGTGCTCCTTCAAGGTTGATAAGCTGCATGAACATAGTGGGAGCACCTTGCAGCCTAAACAGCATCATTCTAAACTGGTAGCTAACAATGGGCAATTAAAGGCGGTCTTCCACTCGTCCCCCGCTGTAATATGCCTCCCGGAGATCCAGTTTGGTGAATACCCGTCCCTCTGCCAAACGGGCCAACATGTCCTTCATTAACGGCAGGTGTTCCATGCACACTGCATTAATCCCCCTAAAGTCCACTCACAATTGCAACCCGCCATCCTTCTTTTCTCTAAACAGGACAGGTGTGGCCACCCGGGATCTAGCTGGCTGGATAAACCCCCATTTCAGGTTCTTTTCGATGTATGCCCTCATCTCCTTCAGCTCAGCTGGGGTCACAGAATACAACTTGGGCTTTGGTAATGTAGCCCCTGGGACAGGGGTCAGCAACCCGTGGCTCTGGAGCCGCATGTGACTCTTTCATCCCTCTGCTGCAGCTCCCTGTCGCTGGTCAGTGTCACAATTTTGAGAGGAGCTTCCAGTTGTGGGGGGAGGAGACTCTATGGCAAGGGGAGGGTTTTCCAGTCAGCTCCACAATTGATAGGGCTTTTGGTTAGGACAGGTAGAGGAAAAAGGACACAGCGCTAGGAGGAGACTCTGTCAGCGTTGGAAGCCATATTAGGCCGGAAGCTTCAATGCTGCCACCTCCTCATGTGTGGGAAAGTAGGAGGGGGGATTTAGGAGAGGGGAGTTAGTAGACATAATAGCATTTTTTCCTATCGGTCAAGGTCAGGGTGAGCCAGCAGAGGAGCATCTGATGGCTCTGCAGGCCAGCTGGGAAGTGCTCTTGACGCAACGAGCCCAGGAGAGTGGCAGGCACCTCTGGATGACGTGGCTGGGTTCACCACGGCTTCCCCATCTCAGCAGATTCCCCCTGATCAGCTGGGGATCACTCCCACCGCCACAGACATAGAGGAGCAGCGGGCGCCTCGACTGGACACTGCCAAGTCCATAGCTGGGTTCAACAGTGCTGACAGCCTGAGTGGGGGTGTGGGCTCTGCCTAGCCTGGTTGAGGGGGGTGTAGGTGTGGGCTCTGCCTGGCCTGATTGCAGCCTGGCTGCTGGACTCAGGGAGCCTTGGATCGCTGGGAGGCGCATTTGGGGGTGTGGCCAGACTGCTTACTGTAACCCTCCATTGTGTGAAAGGCTTGCCAGGGCCTAAAGTGGGGCGGGGCTGGGCTAATTGCTAATGAGAGGGTTGGAGTTGGAATAATTGCTTAATGGGTTTGGTTTTCTTGCTTTATAAGGTGGTGGGGAGCATGGAGCTATAGCTCCAACAATATTCTCATTTCTTTGTTTATGGATGTCAGTATCTACCGATAAACAAGGTTCTAACCACCATCTGCGTTTGGAGTCCTTTATTACATATCGGAACCTGACACTGTGTGGCCCATTGTCAGTTTAATACTAAAAGGGAAAGGAATAAGCAGTGCAAAGGGTTTGCCACATTTGTTATATGACATAACTATAGTGGATTAGACACGTGTTTCCGATGAATCCCCAGTGCTGCTGTGCAGAATCTAGCCACCTGGGCTGTAGTTATGGGCTTTTCATCCTTAAGCAGCCACTGGAGATAAGCAGTGTTGGAACAGCCAGGATACCTAGCAGTTATTGGCAGGATATATTTTTTCTGAATCTCTGTGTAAACGGAACATCGAAGGAGTATGTGACCCACAGTCTCCACCTCTCCTGAGCCACAGGAACAGAGTCTTTCAGTCAGTGGTATCTTTTTATACTTGCTGTACAGGACGGCCGATGGAAGCGCATGGCACTGTGCGAGCGAAAATGCTTTCTGGTGGTTTGCTGACTCCAACTGGCTAAGATAGCTGACAGAAGTAACAACATATCTAATGGCGTCTGAAGCCAGAAACAGCAGAGCTTTCCTTAAGTCTGTTTGCCTTTCGATGTCCTCTAC
This sequence comes from Ptyas mucosa, assembly GCA_012654045.1. Classification (NCBI taxonomy): domain Eukaryota; kingdom Metazoa; phylum Chordata; class Lepidosauria; order Squamata; family Colubridae; genus Ptyas; species Ptyas mucosa. The sequence continues at coordinate 228,600 of WNWU01013108.1, forward strand.
CCTTTGTTGCAAGGTTTGTTTTGCTTGGTTGTAGTCCATCTTGAGTATTGAAGCTAGGGAGAAGCCTAGTTTGGCAAGGTTGGACTCAACAGCCTTGATCCATGACGAAGAGAATTTGTCTTGGAAGATTAATGGAGCAAGACCTTGCGGAAAGAAGTTAAGATTTAGCCAGAGATTTAAGGATGCTATACAGATTCTTGCTTCGAGTTTTGTCAATCCTGTCTCCAGGCGCAGAAGTGCATTTGAGACACAACGCAACATCTGGAGAATTGATCTAATGAATTTGGATTGAACTTTTTCCAATGGTGTAAAACACAAAGCTGAGGGTCTGAGCAAGGTAAAGAAAGCATAAAGAAGCTGTGCTAGCGACTTGGCGAGAAAAACCTTAATTGCAGCAGGGACATAATATCCTCCCTTTGTGCAGAAAAATTTAAGGATGGCGTTTGCTGATCTTTGGCCCAAGGCAGCCGCATATTCGCCATGTGCTTTTCTTGAACCAGTGGCCTGGATGACCACCCCCAGGTATTTGAAGGTGGTTACGGTACCTGCTCTATTTTATGGCCATTTAGATAACCATGAATAGAGTTTTGGCCTTTTTGCAAAGGCCATAATCTTCGTTTTCTCATAATTTATGTCCAGTTTATTGTAATTACAATACTGGACAAGGGCTCACAAGGCTCTTTTAAAAACTACTGGTGTCCTGGAGAGGATCACTGCGTCATCTGCATAGAGTAGCAGGGCGATGTTTCGATCACCTATTTTGGGGGGGGTGGGGGTAATTTGGTTTATTTAACCATTTTACCATGTCGTTTATATAGAAGTTGAAAAGCAAGGGGGCCACTTCTGGTTTGGCGTCGTAGCGAGACAGTCGGGGAAATAGCAGGCTCTGATGAGTCCCGCGAAAACCCCGGCTGCTAAACCACCGCCGATGGGTCTTCGGACTGGAACCGTCCTGCAGGGACGGGGTAGAAAGAGATGCACCTTGGACGACCAAGAGGAACAGGCAAGTTCCTCGGAGGTCAGAGGGAATTCTGTGAGTTGGCGGTGGGGGGTGGCAGCCATGGCAGCTGCCATGAAGCTGGGACAACCGGATTAAGAGATGTGCTGGAGGAGAGTGGAATGGAATGGAGCTCTTTGAAGCCGGTGAGTGACAACCAACTGAGGCTTGTAACAACGTTTAGAGCAACATTCTTTAAACTATAAGACCCCTAGCTATAAAATAGCGGCTGAGGAATACAGGGGCTTAGAAGACTTTGAAATGCAATTTTTAAAGAGACAAAGACCCGACAAAAACTGAATTTTGAATAGGATTAATTGGAAAAGTTAAACATGGAGACATGGTTAAAAGATTGGACAGAGTTTTAAATATGAACTGGATTTTTTTTTTAAAAAAAGAGAAGTTTTGATATTTTTAAAGTTGAAAAGAAGACTAATCTGCAAGATTCCCCCCTCTCGCAGGTTTGGCCCTCCTCGTTATCGAGGGCCTATCTTGACGATGGGTTTTGGAACCCTGAGAGATGGCATGTGACAAAGGAGAGACTGAGGGGTTTTTTTTTTTATTGAAAAAGTTTTAAAAATTTTACATACATTTTCTCCCCCCTCCCCAACCACCCCCCCGACTTCCCAGAGCAAATACAAGATAAAATACAGCTCAAATTCTCTAAGTTAAACTCCATTTCACACTTATCATAATCCTAATCATTAAACAAGTAGATAAAAGGAAAGCAAGTCTTCTTTCTTCTTATTCCATCTAATTCAACAGAATTAATCTCCATGTCTCCATTTATAGTTACAGCAGTTAATAAAACAATTAAGTATTACGTAATCAAACCTATCATTACTCAATATAACTAATTAATACTTAGCAAATTATTAAGTCTATACGATCTAACAAGATATTTTATAACTTCTTTCATTTAAAACAGAGAAAAAAAACCCAACAACAAAGAAAAATAAAGAAACCCTCAATCAAAAAAACCCCCCAAATTTAAAAATAAAATACTATATAAAGTCTTCTGTCCTCCATTTTTAAACCATCAAGGTCCAGTTATAGTTAAAACACTTAATAAAAAAAACAATAATAATAATTTTTTTTAGTCAAAAAAAGAATATAACAATCAAACCTCTTATTAATTTATCAATACAGATAAAACGTCATTTAATAACTATATCAAACATTTAAATTCTTCATACTAGATTAAACCAGTTGCTAATCTTCTTATCTTCACATCTTCCAACAGCATATAGAATATCTTCATCATTTCCGTCTACCCACCTAAATAGAAAGTTGCTTCTTTATAACCCCCCCCCCCGAGTGACTTTATAATTATATTTGTAATAATATCCATCAAATCCAGTCAAAAATTAGATTAGTAGATTCATCAGACGTATTAGGGAAACCACCAGATCAGCTGCAATTGCTCTAGATCCATAGTCCTTTTGCCTTATATTTATTACCATCAAACAGGAAGCTCCAGTTTAGTATATTCAATAAAACTTCTACGTTTACAGTTAGATCCAGATTTATCACAGTCCTTAATAAAATATTCCAAATCCTTCAAGTCAGGGCATATTTCACAGCCCAACACACCAGCATTGCTGTGATCTGTTTATTCTTCTCAAAATATTCCAATACAGCTATAGATTGCCTCCTCATCGTTCATCACTTGGTTAACTGGCATTAAACTGCTGTCTACTTTTTTCCCCCCCCCAAAATTCAAAATCTTTAAACTTTTAAACAATACTTTTTAAGGACCATCATCTTGTCAAGCAGGGTTATTTTCCATTTCTCCAGGCTTTCTTCTTTTCCTTTTTATGAACTTTCTTCTTAACTTTGATCCCTCTGCCTTTTTTAACTCCAGTAAAATTTTGCGGTTTTTGGGATTGGATATTATAAACTTTTTGCAGGAATGTAGCTTCTTCTGGAAACAGCTCTTTAAGTACAGATTGAATTTTATAAAAAAAAATTCGTGTAGCCAAAATTTCATCAACTTCCAGAGTTTCTTGCTCCTTATCCTGCTCAGCCTTCATCTTTCTCTCTTCTGTAAGATCTGCTATGGTCTGTTGTTGTTTTTTTTCCTCTCCCAGCTCTTCATTCAATCCCCCACTGCTTGATTGTGACTCAGTATTTCCATGTATTTCATTGTTTCCAGCTTGAGAAGCTTGAAATATAGTATCAATTCTTTTCAATAAAGCAGAGGTAATTGAGCTCAAAGCTTCCTCAAAGTCAGACCATTGAGGGTTAATTAACCCTCCTTTGCTTTCTTTACTTTCAAAAAGACCAGCCATCTTGCCCCCCTTCTTCCTTCCCTTCCAGAAGGACGGGGGAAAAAAAGAAGAAAGAAAAAAAAAGAGTTTCAAGAAGAAAAAAGGAAAAAAAAAGACTTTTTAATTTGTATTGCTGCTTGAATTATTATTATTACATCCTTTCTTATTTCATCCACTTTTCAAAAAGGAGTTTTACGTTTTACGCCTGGAGAGTAGTTGGAGGGCCAGCAATTCCAAATCTGACCGAGCACTGGTGAGGTCTCATATTAAGACCTACCTAGTAGCGATCAGAGTGGCGAAGTCTAGCAACTTTTCCGCTCTTATTGCGTCAGCAGATAATCGCCCAGCCGCCCTGTTTAGGGTGACCCACTCCTTTCTCCATCTGGGAGCGCAGGAAGACCCCTTGCAGGGCAGGGCTGAGGATTTTGTGCAATATCTGCATGACAAAATCGCTCAGATTCAGGAGGGTCTGGACTCTGACTGGGTAGATCCGGATGGGGTGATGGAGGTGGGTCTTGAGAATGTTAGCTGGGAGGAGTTTGACCTTGTGACTCCCGAGCATGTGGACAGGGTTCTGGGTAGGTTGAACGCTGTCACATGTTTATTGGACCCGTGTCCCTCCTGGTTGGTGCTGGCTTCCCGGGAGGTTACACGAGGCTGGCTCCAGGGGATTGTCAATGCTTCTTTGAGTGAGGGTTTCTTTCCCGACACCTTAAAAGAGGTGGTGGTGAGGCCCCTCCTCAAGAAGCCTTCTCTGGACCCAGCTGTTTTATCAAACTATCATCCAGTCTCCAACCTTCACTTTGTGGCAAAGGTTGTTGAAAGTGTGGTGGCGCGACAGCTTCCCCAGTACCTGGATGAAGCGGACTATCTTGATCCGTTCCAGTCGGGCTTCAGGCCTAGGTATAGCACAGAAACGGCATTGGTCGTGTTGGTTGATGATCTCTGGAGGGCTTGGGACAGGGGTTGTTCCTCTGTCCTGGTCCTATCTCTCAGCGGCTTTTGATACCATCAACCATGGTATCATGCTGTGCCGGTTGGAGGGGCTAGGGGTGGGGGGCACCGTGTTACGGTGGTTCTCCTCCTTCCTTTCTGACCGTACGCAGTCTGTGTTGGCAGGGGGGCAGAGGTCGACCCCAAGACACCTAGTTTGTGGGGTGCCGCAGGGGTCGGTCCTCTTGCCCCTCCTGTTCAACATTTATGTGAAGCCACTGGGTGAGATCATCCATGGCTTCAGGGTGGATTTCCATCAGTACGCGGATGACACTCAGCTGTACATTTCCACCCCGCGCCACCACAATGATGCCCTTGAAGTGATGACCCGGTGCCTGGAGACCACACGGCTCTGGATGGGGAGAAACAAGCTCAGACTCAACCCCTCCAAAACCAAGTGGCTGTGGTTTCCGGCGTCCCGTCATATTTAGTTGGCTCCATCACTGACTATAGGAGGTGAGATCTTGGCCCCCTCAGAGAGGGTTCGCAACTTGGGTGTCCTCCTGGATTCACAGCTGTCTTTAGAAGACCATCTGACGGCTGTGGCCAGGGGGGCTTTTTATCAGGTTCGTCTGATCCACCAGTTGCGTCCCTTTCTGGACCGGGACGCCTTGCGCACGGTCACTCACGCCCTCATCACTTCCCGTCTGGACTTCTGTAATGCTCTCTACATGGGGCTCCCCTTGAAGAGCACCTGGAGGCTCCAGCTGGTCCAGAATGCGGCAGCACGGGTGATTATGGGGGTGACTCGGTGCTCCCATGTAACACCATTCCTGCGCGAGCTGCACTGGCTCCTGGTGGTCTTCCGGGTGCAATTCAAGGTGTTGGTTGCCACCTTTAAAGCCCTCCATGGCATAGGACCTGGATACTTACGAGACCGCCTTCTGCCTCCGGTAGCCTCCCACCGACCAGTACGCTCCCTGTCACTGCGTTTTTTAATTTTCCAGCTGTGCTTGAACTCTGCCACTTGCCGTAGATGCTCAGAACTCTTATCTCTCTAAGCTAACTGCGCATCCTCCACATTCTTTTCTTCCTTCATCTTTCTTTTGTTCTCTTGCCAAGAGGTCCGGCAGGAACACTGCCAAAATGTAACTAATTAGCCAGTAAGATGTTTTTTTATTTTCTTTACAATAAAATGAGTTTCTTAGAATATATCTTGGATTTATTTTGCTTATCAAGTTTATTTTGTATACTTCGAGGGAAAGGCCACGATCCGTCTCTAATTAAGAGCAATTACCCCAGGAGGGGAACAGGGTTTGAATGCCACCCTGACATGTGGTAGCAGTCGGACGGTTTGAATTATGGCTTTTTCCTTGCTAGTTACTTTAACTGATAAGCGTCCAGGTAATTATTTTTCAGCTACTGCGGACCACTGATTATTTATTGCAAATATGCCAAGAAAGAAAAAGAAAACCAGATACAAAGCTAAAGACACAGATATCTCTGATATCTCTGATGAAGCAGTGGAAGGAACCACAAATAAGTTTTCAATTCTTCAAACACCGCTTGCTTCAGCAACCCGACTAGGAGAAGGAGCCATGGGAGGACAAACTGATAAAATGCTCTTGCAAAGGCTTCGAGAACAAGGATATGAAAAAGCTGCTTTTGAAGGCGACGAATGACTGAGGTCAGTGATATCTCCTTCTGTTTATGCATTTTCACAAGCAATTCCTGCAGAAGCCCAAAGATTTGAAAGGCTGGGTGCAAAGCCAAAGTTTTCACAAACCGCGGAGCATTTTTCCTCCCACACAGAGAGAGGAAAGATTTGTTATTCTCCTCAAAGCTCTAAGCAAGCTATTAAAAGTTATTGTGATCTAATACAATTTTATGAACGTGAGCTATCCCAAGCAGAAATGGCCTTATCTATGCTTGAGCTAGATAAGAGAGAGTCTTTTGTTCTCCCTGACTCCGCCATATTAGCTTCTTCTTTTTTTTATTAAAAAGTTTTAAAAAGAATACAAACATTTTCTCCCCCCCCTCCCTGCCCCCTCCCTCACCCATCCCCTCCCCCATTCCCACCCTCTTATCCCCCCTCCCTCCCCTTCCCTTTTCCCCCTCCCCCCTCCCCCCCCAGACTTCCCAAAACAAGCACAGGGTATAACATTTCCCCAACATTAAGCTAAAATATGCTAACGTATTAAGTTCCAATTATCTCTAAATCTTTAACTCCTATAACTCTAAACATTATAAACCCACACTAACAACTATCAGCTAGATTGCATATTTCATTCATATGCTATTTGAAACTTCTTAGTCCGATACTTATTTTGAATATAGTCAATCCATCTTCTCCATTCCAACAAATATCTTTCATTTGAATAGTCTTTCAAATATGCAGAAGTTTTTGCCATTTCAGCCAAGTGCACCACTTTTAATGTCCATTCCTCAATGGTTGGTAGATCTTCCTTCTTCCAGTACTGAGCCACTAGTAACCTAGCAGCAGTTATTAAATTTAAAATCAGCTTAGTTTCTATAACCGTACAATCCGTTACAATTCCCAACAGAAAAATGTGTGGCGTAAATTTAATCTTTTTCTTTAAAATATTCTAGATAATCCACCATATTTTAATCCAAAAAGCCTTAATTTTCTTACACGTCCACCATATATGGTAATACATAGCATCCTGACAGTCACATCTCCAGCATCTAGGTTGTACATTTGGATATGGAGGTCTGTCTGTCTGTCTATCTATCTCTCATCTCTACCCATCCATTTATCTGTCTCTCTATCTGTCTATCTATCTATCTATCTATCATCTATCTATCTATCTATCTATCTATCTATCTATCTATCTATCTATCTATCTCTCTCTCTATCTCTCTATCTATCTATCTATCTATCTATCTATCTATCTATCTATCTATCT
>WNWU01013108.1:235736-268951 GCA_012654045.1 Ptyas mucosa
ATCTGTCTGTCTATCTATCTGTCTGTCTATCTATCTATCTATCTATCATCTATCTATCTATCTATCTATCTATCTATCTATCTATCTATCATCTGTGTATCATCTCTATCCATCTGTCTGTCTGTCTGTCTGTCTATCTATCTATCTATCTCTACCATATCTATCTATCCATCTATCTACCATCTATCTATCTATCTATCTATCTATCTATCTATCTATCTATCTAGTTATCTATCTAGTTATCTATCTGTCTTTCTGTCTGTCTATCTATGTCCATATTTTTGGTTCATACGCTATGGTGAACATTCCCTTAGCTCAAAGAAGAAAAGGAGGTCCAGTAGCAAAGAGACTGAGATTTATGGGTATTGATGATAACTCAAAATGGAGCAAATTTATTGACTCCAGACATGTAATTGTGATTTCCCAATCCGCTAATTTTGAGGAAGATGTTTACTGGTCCAGGATTCATTCCAATGATTCTGGAGTATATTTTCCTAGAGATGATGTTGGTGATGCCACACAGCCTGATGGCCAAGATTCACAGGCAAATGTTCCATCCACCAGTTCTTCTTAACCTGATGTTCCGTCTTCGCAAGCTGCAGATGCTGACGCTAGCGACGAATGTGAGGACAAGGACCAAGCAGAAGAAGAATGGACTGTTGTTCCGAGACGTTCCAAGAGGGCCACAAAAGGAATCCCTCCACAACGATATTCGTGGCAACTGACAAAAACACCCTTGCCTTTGATTTGCAATGTTACACTTCCACCTGATATGTTCACACAAATCAAGCATCTTCCTGATTCAGAGCAAGAGAAGTGGTATGATGCAATGCAGGTTGAAATGGACAGTCTAAAGAAACTTAAGGTGTTTACTCCTGCAAAACCTCCAGCAAACAAAAGGGTCATTGGCACTCAATGGGTCTACAGAATCAAAAAGAATCCAAATGGTGAGTCATTGTACAAGGTCAGACTTGTAGCTCAGGGTTTCGCTCAACGTTATCCTGAGGACTACACAAATACCTACTCACCGACAGTCCGAACTGAGAGTGTAAAAATTGCTTTAGCAACTGCAACTATTCTTGGTTTAGAAGTTTTCCAGTTCGATGTTGACATGGCTTATCTACATGCTGACCTAGATGAAGAGATCTACGTGAGAGGTCCTCCAGGGTTCTGACAGCAAGAAGGGGATACCTGGTTTCTACAAAAAAGTCTTTATGGTCTGAAACAATCTGGTTTAATGTGGTACTTATGTCTTACTGACAAACTAAATTCAATAGGCTTTATTAAGTCCGAAACTGATGAGTGCGTGTTCACAAAAAGATCTAACAATGCATATGAAATAGTTCTTGTTTATGTTGATGACATTGTTTATATTGGTCCAAATAAGCAGATGAGTGAAAGTTTTGTCAAAGCTTTGCAGAGATACTTCACATTGAAATTTTTAGGTCATGTTAGCACTTATTTAGGTGTTCAGATTGACAAAACACAGAAGGGGTTTAGTCTTTCACAAGAAGATAAAATTGAACAAATTTTGCATCATTGCAACATGAAGGATGCTAACACAACAAAGACACCCATGCAAACAGATTTTCACAACTTGACACATGAACCAAGTCCTGAGTTCGACGATCAAACACTTTATTGTTCAGTCATTGGGTCACTGTTGTACATTAGTAGTTGGACCAGACCCGACATTGCACTTAGTGTTAATCTCTTGTCTCGACATGTAGGTAAGGCAAAACAGTTTCATTGGACATGCGTTAAGAAATTATTGAAATGCCTAAAACACACTAAACACATGAAGTTATTGTTAGAACCAACATATACTGATTATGCAGAATTATGTTGTTATGCAGATTCTGATTGGACGAGTGATAAGAAATCACGTAAAAGTACTTCAGGTTATATGATGTTCTTGAATGGATGTCCTGTTTATTGGCAAGTGCGTAAACAGAATTTTGTTTCTTGTTCATCTACTGAAGCTGAATATGCTTGTGTTTCAGATGCATGTAATTCTCTAACTTGGTTTGATGCTTTGGTCACAGATATCTGGACACGTCCAATCCGACCAATCACCGTGATGGAAGACAATGAATTGGTGGTTTATATTTCTGAATCACATTTCACAGGTTCTAGGTCCAGACACATTGACATCCGTTATCAAAACATAAAACAATTGGTGAAACAAGGTTTTGTTAAATTGCAGTATGTATTTACACATGATCAGATTGCTGACATGCTCAACAAACCGCTCCCAGCAACTCAGCACAAGTATCTGCGTAAGAAGATGTGCCTTATTTGATGATGTACCTGATGTCCGCTCAACTGGCAAAGAAGGGGATTGTCACTGCGTTTTTTAATTTGCCAGCTGTACTTGAACTCTGCCACTTGCCGTAGATGCTCAGAACTCTTATCTCTCTAAGCTAACTGCGAACATATCTTGGATTTATTTTGCTTATCAAGTTTATTTTGTATACTTCGAGGGAAAGGCCACGATCCACCTCTTATTAAGAGCAATTACCCCAGGAGGGGAACAGGGTTTGAATGCCACCCTGACACTCCCACAGAGAGGGTCTCCTCAGGGTGCCGTCGGTTAGACAGTGTCGACTGGCGACCCCCAGGGGGAGAGCCTTCTCTGTGGGGGCACCTGCCCTCTGGAATGAGCTGCCCCCGGAGATTCTTCGGATTTCCGACCTTCGTACCTTTTGCCACGCCCTTAAAACGCTATTATTCCATCAAGCAGGACTGGCCTAAAATATTATTTTAATGGGTTATTTTATTTTAGATAATTTTAAATTGTTTTTAACTTTTATATTGTTGGTTTTTATCTTGGCTGTACACCGCCCTGAGTCCTTCGGGAGAAGGGCGGTATAAAAATTTAATAAACTTAAACTTAATCAAGAAGGACTGTTATATAACTGAAACAAAATGGATACTTGCGTGACTAAGGGAAATTGTGGATTGCAGAGAGACATGTTCTGATTTTAAAAGGAACACTGTAGCTTGCTTTTTGTTTTGAAAAATTGTGAACTCTACAGATAATCATCGTGGGAATTGGCGGAGGATGACTTTTTTGTTTGCAGGCGGCTTGACTTTGGTGAAAAGAAGGGGGAATTATAATGGAACTCTTAAAACTGGTATAATATTAACTTAAAAAGAATGAACTGGCGCAGGAATTAGAGAAGGAACAAGTTGATGTATATTGCTTGGAACAGAAGCAAGAAAAAGAATTAAAATGACATATGGAGGACAAAAGTAGAGAATACTGAAACTGAAAGGAAATATACGCCTGCAGACAAGAACATGAAGAAACAAGACATACACAATGGGAAATAAAGAAGATAAAAATAATGTGATTAAAAATGATTAAGCAAAGTATAGGCAGATAGTAATAATAAAAAGGAGGTTTTTATAGATGATATTGCAAATAATAAAGGATTTTGATTTATAACATAACTATATGGGGATTAATAAGGATTAAAGAAATTTATTAATGCATATAAGGATGTATTTGAAATAAGATTTATGTCTCAATGTTAAATTGTTATAAAGAAGACAATGACAATGTGATTAAATATGAACAAGCAATGTATAGATGGATGGAAGCAACAAAAAAGAGATTGTTAGGAAAACAAAGATGAATATGCTGGGATTAACAGTGCAATTAAGATGATCACTTTGGGATTAACAGCAAAAACAGAGATGATTATGCTGGGTGTAATAGTAAATATAAGGATGATTATGCTGGGATTAACAGTTAAAATAAGATGATTATGTTGGGATAAATAGCAAAAATGAAGATGTTATGTTGGGAGTAACAGTTAAAATATTGTTTAAATATAGACAATAATTGTAATGATTTGAATATTTTTATGGTAATTTGTGGAGATTTGAAAAAGGTTTCTCTTAAAAAGATGTTAGTAATTGTACAAATTTATGACCGGATCAATGCTTCGTTCTGAAAAGATTTATTTTATGTTTGCTTTAAAAATAAAAATAAAAAATTCAAAAAAAAGAAAAGAAAGAAAAGAAAAGAAAGGGGGCCAAAGTGCACCCCTGTTTAACCCCCTTTTGAGTTTTGACTCACTCCAAGAGGGACCCTTCATATTACACCTCACCTTGAGGGATGTTTTAGTATGTAGGGCACGTAAGAGATGAAGAAGCCTGTGGTCAATTCATTGTATACCTTATACTCTCGCTGGAGGGGTCTTCATAAATTCTCCAAAAGTGACGTTCCCAGGTTGTAGGAGGTATATGGGCTATGAATTCTGTCAGAGTGACTAGCTATTAGATGCCAGAATAGAGAAGAATTCTTTTGCTTTGCTGCCACAATAAGCTGTTCCCAGGAGGACCTTGTGTCGTGTCTCTTCTTAAGAGCAATCAATTGCTTAAATAGTTTTTTGAGTGTAAAAAGATGTTTAAGAGTTGTTTTATTGCCAGTCCCAGTCTCACTTTTGTACATCTTATAGGCCAAGGTGAGAGCTTTCTTGGCTTCTACACAATCCTTGTCAAACCATGGTTTGGAGGCGATACAGGGCCTTTTAGCTGAGAAGTTCTGGTCATGTGCTAGTAATGGTTGTAGCTTATGAACTATGTTTTTATATAGTTCTAGTAAATCTTGGGAAGGGTTGGCTGAAATAAAGGCTGAACTGAGTTTTTGAAGATTGTCCTCTGATAGGGCTCTCCTCACCTTCTGGCCAGGTTGTTGGGACCATTTGACCCTACATCTTGTTGGGTCTGCTGGAGAAATTGCAGGAATATTGGTCTCCAAAGGGCATCTGCCAGATGAAGGGCTTCATGTATATACACAAAGGTAGATGATCGCTTTCCAGGTAAGATAGGACTTCAAAACTTTCTAGTAATGTAGTAAGTCCATAGAAGTTAGGATATAATCAATGGTTCTGGTCATAAGTCAAGGAAGGCCCTTATATTATTCAATTTTTTGTTCATTTATTACACTGACACTGCTGAATAAATTTCCCTACAAGAAGCTCAATCAGATATGTACTTATTCTCACACCAATTGTCAGCTTTGGAAGCCATATTAGGCCAGATGCTTCCATGCTGCCACCTTCTCATGTGTGGGAAAGTAGGAGGGGGGATTTAGTAGAGGGGTTGTCTGTAGACATAATAGCATTCTTCCTGTCGGTCAAGGTCAGGGCGATCCTGCATCTGGAGAAGGAATGGTTGGAGTGATGTCTCGAAATGGGACGGCGGTTGATTGTAGCATGTGATCGACTGAGGAGTGAGGGGATTGTTTTGGGGATTTTGATTTACTGAGGGAAAACCCGGACCTCTCAGACTTGGGTTTTCTCAGATGTGCCAGTTTACCTATTCTAGTAAATAGAACTTTGAAAAATGCTTGCTTCAGAGTCTTTACTTGGAGTTGGGGTTTTTCTGGAATGCTGACACCAATCTTGTTAGGAGAGAGATTTAGAAAGTGAGTGATCCAAGATCTTCCCAAGAGCTTTGTGGACAAACTTGAATATCAGTCTTATATAGTATCTATTCAAAATGCATATGTTATCCTGGTGTTATTCTTTCAATTGTTCCAAGACAGAACAATAGTTTGAGCATACTACAGATGGGTCCTGAGGTTGAGAATGGGAAACCTTGCCTAAGATCCCCCCCGCCCCAAGCTGGACACCTAAGAAATTTTGTGATTTGGAGCATAGTGTTTTAGTTATTAGCCAAATCCACTTCCCAAACAGCAAAAAATAACAATAAATGGGGCTATGATGAAACAATTTACAATATCAAAAGGAGTGAGACAGGGGTGTCCTTTATCCCCTTTGTTGTTCATATTATCTTTAGAGACATTACTAAATGAAATTAGAAGAGATAAAGAAATAAAAGGACTGAAAGTCAAAAAAGAGGAGTATAAACTTCAAGCCTTTGCCGACAATATGGTCTTTATCATAGAGCAGCCAATATTAACAGGAGCTAAACTACTAGCAAGAATAGAAGAATATGGGAGGATAGCTGGACTTGAAATTAACAAGCAAAAAACAATGGCATTAACGAAAAATCTTACAAAACAACAAGAGAAGGAACTAGAAGACAGAATGGGTATACAAATAACAAAAAAAGTAAAATATTTAGGAATATAGCTAACTAACAAAGGATCATCGATTAGAGAAGATAACTACAATAAATTAAAAAGACAGATAAAAAAAGATTTAGAAATTTGGAGTAAACTACAATTATCATTTCTCGGAAAGAAATGAACGTGCTACCTAGAATGCTATACTTATTTATACTCAATTAAAATGAACGTGCTACCTAGAATGCTATACTTATTTCAAGTGATTCCGATAAAACCGGGGAAGAACTTCTTTAAAGATTTTAACAGACTTATCGCAAACTACATCTGGCAGGGGAAGAAAGCAAGGATCAAAATAAAACACTTACAAGATACAAGGGAGAGAGGAGGATTAGCACTCCCAGACTGGGAAATATATTATAAAGCATCTTCACTGATTTGGATTAAGGACTGGACAGAACTAAAAAATAAAAGAATACTGTCATTAGAAGGACACGATCTACAAAGAGGATAGCATGCTTTCCTGTGGGAGGGGAAAAATAGGCAACATGGATATTTCCAAAGACATGTCATCAGGGAAGCATTGCTCCAGACATGGAAGGGGTAAAAAAGAAACATTACGATAAAATTCCAGAATGGCTATCTACTATGGAGGCACAAATCTACCCTAATGCCATGGATATTGCCAAAATGAAAACTTACAAAGACCTGCTAAATAATCAAGGGGAACTAAGATCAAGACAAGAATTGAAAGAACGGGGTACAGACATTGATTGGTGGCCATATATGCAAATAAAATCTAGATATAGGACATATTTGGCACAATTTGGATTTCAAAAGGGATCATATGAATTAGATAAAATTTTACAGGGAACAGACAACAAATTGATAAAAAAACATATAATTATTTATTAAGATACAAATTAGAAGAAGAAGTGGTTAAAGAAAATATGATAAATTGGGCGAAAAATTTCAGATACAATATTGAATTAGAAAAATGGGAGAAATTATGGAATATAAATTATAAACTAACAAAGTCTGTATCCTATAAAGAAAACGTGTACAAGATGTTTTATAGGTGGCACCTTCCGCCTGCCAGATTGGCAAAGATGTTCCCAAACACCTCCCTGCTATGCTGGAAATGCAAATACCAAAAAGGAACCTATTACCACATGTGGTGGTCTTGTCAGAAAGCAAAACAATTTTGGCAATCCATTATAATAGAAATAGAAGAAATTATAAACCAACAAATAGAAATGAGGCCAGAAATCTTCTTATTGGGAATAATTACCGGGCCATATGAAAAAGAAATAAGATATTTAATCATTCACATATTGACAGCAGCACGAATAGTTTTCGCTCAAAATTGGAAAAGCAACGATATACCATCAGAGCATAAGGTGATTAGTAAAATTATGGAATGTGTGGAAATGGACAAGCTGACAAAGGAGATACAAGAAAAAGATGAAACGGATTATTACTTAGTATGGGAGAAGTTTTTGGATTCTTCTTGCATAAAGAAAAATCTACATTGCTGGATTTCAATCCAGCTCAGGATTTGATGGAAGCTGTGTTACATGTAAATGCCTAACTGTGTATGCCCTTGGCAGGGCAGGGGTTAACTCCACCTTTCCCACCTGACCTTTCCCTTGACCCCTCCTTACCTTGACCCCACCTCCAGGGTATATAAGTCCATGTCCAGGGGCTGATTCTTCCATTCCAGATGTGCACCTGAAAGAGTAAGACAAGATCTAAATAAACACTTTTGAATTAAACTCACTTTGTATTTGTTGTTATTGGGCAAGATCCTTAGAAATAAGTAACAAGATGGTAGCAGAGGATGGTTATGCCCAATAACCTAAGAATAATCACAGAAGTACAGTTCACCCTGAAATGGAAGACAGAGTGAACATGAGGTCTATTACCAAACTGATGGCAGAGCTACAAGGACTCGAAGGTGCAGCAGCAAGAATCCCAACAGCCATGAATGGAAGAGACCAGAACCTGCCAAACAGAAGCAAGAAACCACGAGGAGATGCAGCCAGATACGAAAGGGAAGAATCGCCCGAGAGAGATGAGCTGAAAGAGACCATACAGAAAATGATGGAGGCCTCCATCAGCAAAAAGGAACTCATTGCGAAACTCCGAGACCCACTAGATTGACCACGGAGCAGCAATGAGCACCCAAGAACAAGATTACGGAACCGCCAGACTGGTAAGGGAGAAACGTTCCCTAGCAGAAGCCCAGGACTTAAACCGCTCCAGTTTCGCGCCATGCTCCCGGCGGCCATCTTGGAACAGCCAACAGCCAATAGGGAGCCGAGATTCAAATTTAATGGCACGAAACGAAGAGGGCCCCAAAACAAATGGGGAGCCACCCGAAAACAATCCAGAAAGGAGAAACCAAACCGCCAGGAGCCCACCTACCGAGCTTGAAGTCGCAAACACATGTGAGACTCTAGCGGCAGCAATCGGCTCCGCGTACGAGCCTCCCGCATGAACCGCAAGCCGAGAAGACAACGAAGAGGCCATCGATGTCGAAGCATCGATCCAGCACCTCTACACCCGAGCCGCACACTACGAAGGCGATCACCAAGTACCGATTGCCCATGAGACGTGCCAATGGCAGAACTCGAACTCACCACCCACTGCATCAACAACGCGAGACCCGAGGGAGGAAAGATACGCCAGCCACTCACCCTTCCAGCGACCTCCGCCAGGCTTCCTTGCTCACCCGGTGACCAGCAACCAGGGATCGGGACTGTCTGCCGCCGCCGCCGCCGCGCCGCCGAATTCCGGGAGTCCTCGACTTACATCTACCTCGCCTCCTCACCTCTCACCAGCCTTCGCCAGGGATCCAGCTACCCACCGATGGATGCCAGCTTCCAACGACGGATCCGGATATGCCAGGGGTGAGTCAGAGCCCCCAACAGCAGGCCTAGGCCGAGGCCTGAGAGCCACAGCAACGAGCTGCTCACCAAACGACTCCAAATGCGAAATGGGCTTCGCGCATGCCCAATCAGCACCTGTAAGAAGAGAGAGCAGAAACATAGAGACAAGTCCATTCAGAGTCGCAAACAGCATCCCCATGCCATATTGTGAGTTCCCTCATCTGAAATACCATGGACAGCAACAGAATGTGAGTAATTCACCACACAACTCAATGACTTTGCCAGCTGACTCCCACATACTTAAGCTAGATGGGTCAAATCTTATGCAGTGGAATCATCAGCTACAGATCCTTTTCTTGAGGGAGAATATGTTGTTTTTGATTAGTGATCCTCCCAGAAAACCTTGGACTCTAGAAATAGATTGCTTGCACCACAGGGCTTATTATATAGTTATAGCAAGCATTTTGCCAAGCATCTACCCCAGCCTCAACCACTATTTAACAGTGTCAGAAATACTGCAGAAAATATTTAACTTGTTCTACAGTAAGAGCGTGGCCACTACAACTAGGATATCCAGAGAGTTCCACTCAGCGAGGCACAAGGCTGGAACTCCCATGGGTGAACACATCCTTAACTTGAATGCCACCAGGGCTGAGTTGATACAGAGGGGGGAGGATATCTCAGAGGAGAGTATGAAGAGCATTATCATTAATTCCCTGGACTCTAGCTGGGATAATTTCATAATGCAGCTTGATAGCCTGAGCCTAGACCACCTCACCCTTGAGACACTTACAAACAGGATAATTGCTGAAGACAGTTTAAGGAGAGACCGCTCGATGGGTCGCAGGGAGAGTAGACCACCGAAGAGAGTTGAGTTTCAAACCAGAAACCACGACACCCCTGAATGCTTCACCTGTGGTTCCAGGAAACACTATAAGAGGGATTGCCCCAAAAATTTGAGGGAGAGGGACTACACCTATCGTAGAGACAGACAAGGCCGGAGGTCAGCTTTCCCTGATAGGTCCTCACCAGAAAACAGATATAGACGTAGGGACTCCCCCAACCCAAGGGACAAAAGGAGGCATAGGGACAGCTCCAGGGAAAGCCGATCAGGGTCTATGTATGGAGTTGGAGAGAACATACACACACGTCCACAGACAAGAGAAGGGGATGCGTGGCTCATAGATTCAGGAGCCACCAACCACACCACTTGTGACAGAAGGATCCTCACTTCCTTTACACAAGAGAACTACCACATCAAGGTAGCCAACCAGAACAGAGTTCTAGTAACTGGGATGGGAGATACCTTCATAAGCGGGATAGGCAAAATAGAGGGGGTATTACTCATACCCGAAATACCTCATAATATCCTAGCTACACTCAAACTAAGTAAAGACATGGGTATAGAAACCACCTTCAAGGAAGGAAAGGCCTACATGACTAAGGGCAAGGAGAGTATAGGTAAGATTATTATCAATGGAGGCCTCACATACCTCCAACCTAAAGGGAATAACCAGACAAGCATAAACGCTCAAATAGAAGACACAGAAGACAGGGCCGACACCCACGATGAGACAGAGGGGGACAGGGATGATGACATCACTGGGGATAAGCGCAGTCATGGCACAACTCACAAGAGGAAATTGTTAATTGGCAAACCCATTCACGATGACTGTGCTCACTTACTACATAGAAAGTTAGGCCATGCTAGCTTCCCAGTCATCCACAAAATGACTGACTGTACCAATGGTTTAAAAATAAAAGACTGTAAAAACTACTTAGAGTGCTCTGTATGTAAATCCTCCAAACTAAAGACCAAACCTAGACCAAGGAAGGCCACCCGCACCACCAATTCCATATTCCACCTAGTACATATGGACCTAGTGGGTCCCATGAAACCCTCTCTAAAATACAAAAAGAGATTTTTTCTGACAATAGTGGATGATTTCAGCCGCTATGGCTTTGTGTATACCATTAACCATAAAAATGAGGTATTCCAAAAATTTAGAGAATTCTTCAAGAGGGTTGAAACACAACACAATACAAAAATAAGACAAATAATGACGGATAGAAAGTCTGAGTTCCTGTCAAGGGACTTCTCAAATTGGTTAAAGATGCACGGAATAATACATTACACAACTTTTCCATTTTCTGCGTTCCAGAACGGAGTCGTAGAGAGGAGGAACGGAATCCTGCAAACAATGGTAAGGTGCGCATTAGAAGATGCAGGACTAGGACAACCCTACTGGGCGGAAGCGCTCACATACTCAAATTACACACTGAATAGGCTGTGGTCTAGCGTAGTGGGAAAAACACCTTATGAGATACTGTACAACAGAAAACCACAAATTGCACACCTGCACATATTCGGGGTCACAGCGGACGTACATATCCCCAAACAACTAAGGTGGAAAGGAGACAAGGTCTCTAGAAGATTGAGGTTCATGGGGTATGAGTCCAGCACAAAAGGGTACAGGTTCATAGACAGGGACAACAGATTCATAATATCCAGAACAGTGGTGTTCCATGAGAACACCAACTGGTCAAAGATACACCTCAATGAGGTGCTCATCAGGCAGGGAAACACAGACAGCATGAGAGACACGGACAAACAGACCACAATAGAGACGAAAACACAAGAGGGACACAGACCTAGGCACCAAGAGATAGCCACCAAAGGGTGGAAGGAAGGTCACCCCGTCATTAAGATAGATGCAATCACTGAAAAGGAAGCCAAATACATGCACGACTCTGAAACACAACCAAACAGACCAGTAAGACCTAACAGAAATAAAATTCCAAAGAGATTTGAGGATTATGTCCTCTCCATACACACAAACAAAACAACCCCCAATTCATATGAGGAAATACTCGAACTGCCACGGGAAGAGAGAATTAGATGGGAACAGGCTATGGAAAAGGAGATGGCTAGCCTAAGGGAACTAGATGTGTACACCCCATCTAAGGCTCCAACCGACAAAACACTCATAGGGACAAAATGGGTCTTCAAAATTAAAGAACTTGAGGGCAACAAGACCCTCTACAAAGCCAGGCTTGTAGCACAGGGGTTCGCACAGAGGTATCCAGACAACTATACAGATACCTACTCACCCACAGTTAGAGCAGAAAGCGTCAAAAGCGCCCTGGTAATAGCGTCCATCCTAGGCCTAGAAGTCTACCAATTTGATGTTCAGACTGCCTACCTCCACGCAAAATTAGACAAAGAGATTTATGTCAAGGCGCCCCCGGGGAAGGGCACACAAAAGGGGGACACTTGGCTATTGAATAAAAGCTTGTACGGACTAAAGCAGTTGGGAAAGAGATGGTATGAGTGTCTGGCCAAAATACTCAGAGACATGGGTTTCACCGCCACCTCAGCAGATCTTTGTTTTTTCACCAAGAAAGAGGGCACATCCATCGAGTACGTACTCGTTTACGTAGACGATATTCTATACTTAGGCCAACACAAACGGAAGTGTGATGAATTTGCTGAGAGACTGGGGAAACACTTCACACTCAAAGCACTAGGGAGAGTCAACAAGTATTTAGGGGTCCAAATCAACAAAACTGAGAATGGGTTCAGAGTCTCGCAGAGAGAGAAAATATTGGAACTCATATACAAATGTAATATGAAGGACGCCAAACCATGTGAGACCCCCATGCAAACAGATTTCCTGAAACATGTGCATGAGGAAGGCGAATCATTTAAGCACAATACTCTCTACAGGTCAGTTATTGGGTCTCTTCTGTACATAGCCAACTGGACAAGGCCCGACATCAGCCTAGCGGTAAATCTATTATCCAGACATGTCAGTGACCCAAAAATATACCACTGGGAAGGTGTGAAGCGGATAATCAGGTATCTGAAACATAGCATAGATGCATATTTATGTTTAGAACCAGTAAATTCCAGAGAACCCATATTGACCTGTTACGCAGACGCTGACTGGGCGGGTGACACAAGGAGCAGAAAAAGCACCTCTGGCTATATATTCCTCATCAGCAACTGCCCAGTGCATTGGTACACAGGGAAACAAAACTTGGTGGCCACATCCACAGCAGAAGCAGAGTACATCTGCCTATTGAAAGCAGCCAACAATTTGACATGGTTCGACGACCTGCTTTCCAACATGTGGACTGAACCAGTTTATCCAATAATTATCCATGAGGACAATAAAGCAGCCATAGACATTTCTAACGCTGACGCCGTGGGCCAAATATCCAGACACATCGACATTAAACATAAACACGTCAGACAATTATCAATCATTGGTTTTATCAAAACCATACATTGTGAGATTGCTGAACAAATTGCAGATATCTTGACAAACCATTACATAACAAAAAGCATACATACCTGACTTCAAAGTTAGGAGTACTTATGCAATGTACAGGATCATTTTCAAACGTTAGGCATTTAGAGGGGGATTTGTTACATGTAAATGCCTAACTGTGTATGCCCTTGGTAGGGCAGGGGTTAACTCCACCTTTCCCACCTGACCTTTCCCTTGACCCCTCCTTACCTTGACCCCGCCTCCAGGGTATATAAATCCATGTCCAGGGGTTGATTCCTCCATTCCAGATGTGCACCTGAAAGAGTAAGACAAGTTCTAAATAAACACTTTTGAATTAAACTCACTTCGTATTTGTTGTTATTGGGCAAGATCCTTAGAAATAAGTAACAAGCTGTGGTCCAGTATATCTGGAGAGCATCAGGCTAGGAAAAGCTACTCCACCATCTAAGTTACCTACTCTTACAGAAGGATCTTGCCTACCAGATCCACCAGAGCCCCTTTCTGGTAAAGAGTCCAATGTAGTTTCTGTGTTGGAAGAACCTGCAGCAGGAAAAGAGTTCAGAGCAGATCAGCCCAACATAGATAAAAAGAACAAGAAACAACATCAGAAGAGATAGAATGTTCCGTCAATGGGGTGTTGGTGACGTGAATGCTGATCTCAGTTTTCCCTTAGGAAACAAATGGATTATTATGCTTCCTGTTAGATATGTACTGTACCTAGAATTGTGTGCTGTGCCAATAACATTATTTTGGAATACTGTTTTCCTGGTCTAAGGCCCTCATTCAAGGAGCAGTTAAAAGAAGGGGAAGACTGAGCTGTTCTCACTGACTCAATTATGGTCCTAAATTAAGGACTAACTGAACTTTCTCTACAATAAAAATCCAGCAAGTTATCCAGGGTAGTTTGTATACAGTTCCTTAAGCCACAAGCAGAAAATAGTGAATGAGACTCTCAGATTGTCACGTGCAAAGATGCTTCACAGGGAATAAAGGGGAGAAAAAGGAGGAAATGACAAAAAAAGAAAAGAGTGAGATAAAGTCAGGGAAGGAAGGAAGAAAAGGAGAAGGGTTAGGAAGGATGATAGAATATTGCTTTTGACGTAAAATACATTTCCCCATGCTTGGTCTGTATAAAGACTTCCATGCTTGGATTTTTGATTGCCAGAGATTTCTGTCACGGAGAACCTTTTTTCAAGTCCCATCCTTATCAGAAGAGCAGTTCTAATCAAGGACAGACCACGTGAAATATAGCAGTTATTCCCCAAATGAATCACATAGAATGTGGTGCAGATTCCTATTTACATTCTTCCTGAGAACAAAAGCTTCACTGTATTCAGTTCCCAAGCACACCGCCCCAAATAAAGGAGGAAAAAAATATTTTTGTGTGAAGCTGGCATATTTTGCCCACCCCAAGCTATACAGAAGGAAAAAGGTAACAGCCACAGGTGGCTATACCTTTCTGACACTGGAAGAAAACCAATACCCCACGAAGACAAATGTTCTTTAAAAGTAAAGGTTTAATTTATTTCAATCACAGAGCTTCGCCTCACACAAGACTTATCCAGCTATCCATTCCTCTTCTAACATTGGGTTGTTGTGCTCTTTCTTGTAATCAAGGTTATTTCTACATCACATCTATAGCACAACCTGACCAATGAAAGGCAGTCTACTTACATGTTCTCAGCCTATTGTCAGTGTTCCAGAAAACCCCAACTCCAATTACAAACTCCGAGGCAAGCATTTTCTCAAAGTTCCATTTATTACAATAGGTATACTGGCACATCTGGGAAAACCCGAATCTGAGAGTTCCGGGTTTTCCCTCAGTAAATCAAAACCTCTAAAACCATCCCCTCACTCATCAGTCCATCACATGCTCCAATCACCATCCATCCCATCTCGAAACATCACTCCAACCACTCCTTCTCCAGATGCAGGATTGTCCTGACCTTGACCGAAAGGAAGAATGCTATTTTGTCTAAATATATTCCCTCTACTAAATCCCCCCTCCTACTTTCCCACACATGAGAAGGTGGCAGCGTGGAAGCTTCCGGGGCTAATATGGCTTCCAAAGCTAACACCTATTCAAAAAGAGGTACATCCTTTTAAGTTTTGCAGAATCATTTGCAAAGCCCCTAAAGCAGTATTTCTCAACTTTGGCTGCTTTAAAGTGCTTGGACTTCAACTCCGATAATTCCTCAGCCAGCATCTTAAAATGGCCAAGATTGAGAAACACTACCCTAAAGCATCACATCCATCATTTATAAGATAAATAGGTATGTAATTGTTCAAGCAATGTGCAGACAGGTGTACAAAGGGAAGACTTCAGATTCCATCCCCAGGAAACATAGAAATATTGGAATCACTCACCCAATGAGCTGGTATCCCCACTACCTCCCTGCCTGGTCTCCCTGTAGGGGAGTATCAGTCTAGTATTTGACAGAATCAGCTGTGGCTCTGGGACATTCACAGCATCCATGTGCTTCCGTGGTACTGGCATCTGAA
This sequence comes from Ptyas mucosa, assembly GCA_012654045.1. Lineage (NCBI taxonomy): Eukaryota > Metazoa > Chordata > Lepidosauria > Squamata > Colubridae > Ptyas > Ptyas mucosa. The sequence goes on from WNWU01013108.1 coordinate 251,468, forward strand.
ATGGCAAGATGAGATCAATTCCGTACGGAAGAACTAGGTTTGTAAAGGGATACTGCTGCATGTTTTAGCTGACAAACTGGAGTGGGAATAAATATCTTGTTGGGTTGGAGAAATATGTGGTATGCTCATGAAAATTAGGAATTAAGAGCTGTAGGTTTTCTTCAACAACCCCTTATTAGCAAACATAAGGGATAAATCTCTGAGAGTGAGATGGATGGTACTGTATCTAAAAGAGGAGTAAATCCTTACTCCTCTTTTTGTTCTTGAAGCAGCCATCCAGCTGGATGGATGGTACTGTATCTAAATTTTATATTGGATGGATAGAGACAAATGGTTCATTGACATAAACTCACACTGCTCTACAACAGGGGTGTCAAACTCAAGGCCCGTGGGCCAGATCTGGCCCGCGGGGTACTTAGATCTGGCCCGTGGGGCCGGCCTGGAAACAGCAAAGGACCAGTCCGTGGTGCCTCTGCCTGTGAAAACAGCACGGGGGGCACACGCATGGCCCCCACCATGCCCCGTTTTCAGCCATGACAGCCTCCTGCAGCCCTCTGCCAGCGAAAACAGGGGAGGGGGGGCATGCTCCGTTTTCACTGGCAGAGGGCTATCAAAACAAACTAAAAACAAAATAATTAGAACTGCAGAAAAAACAATTGCTACCAACCTGCCTTCCATTGAGGACCTGTATACTGCACGAGTCAAAAAGTGGGCTGTAAAAATATTTACAGACCCCTCACATCCTGGACATAAACTGTTTCAACTCCTACCCTCAAAATGACGCTATAGAGCACTGCACACCAGAACAACTAGACACAAGAACAGTTTTTTCCCGAATGCCATCACTCTACTAAACAAATAATTCCCTCAACACTGTCAAACTATTTACTAAGTCTGCACCACTATTAATCTTCTCATCGTTCCCACCACCCATCCTCTTCCACTTATGACTGTATGACTGTAATTTTGTTGCTTGTATCCTTACGATTTATATTGATACTGTTTCCTGGTTGCTTATTTGTACCCTATGACTATCATTAAGTGTTGTACCTTATGATTCTTGACAAATGTATCTTTTCTTTTTATGTACACTGAGAGCATATGTACCAAGACAAATTCCTTGTGTGTCCAATCACACTTGGCCAATAAAAAATTCTATTCTATTCTAAAATAAAAGGAGAAATGTTTCCCCTTTTGCATTTGACCATGCAAGAAGGGACAGGAAAGGAGAAAGGGAAAGAGGAAAGACAAAGAAAAAGACGGAAAGATGGGAAGAGCGCAAGGAAGGAAGAAGAAAGAATGAAGAGGGAAGGAAGGAAAGGGAGGGAAGGAAGGGAGGAAGGGAGGGAGGGAGGGAGGGAGGGAGGGAGGGAGCGAGGGAGGGAGATTATAGTGAGAGTGAGGGAGGGTCTCAGGGAAGTCCTGCCTTAGCACTTGGCCACCACAGGTGTCCCCGACATGAGTCCCGTGTCATGCCCACCATGGCCACGCCAATCCCCAGCCATGCTCCAGCCCCCCCTCTCGAGCCCTCCGAGGTCAAACACAACCCTGATGCGGCCTTCAATGAAATCAAGTTTGACACCCCTGCTCTACAATGTTGCTTACCAAACATATATAAAAGTTAGAGAGCCAGCCTTGAAAAAGCTTCAGGCTGTCAAACCTGAAGGCCAACATTGTCTTCTTAGTGCAAACAGGCAGACTGACTTCTGGGCAGTCACTAAGCTGAACTTCTTGTCTGCTTCAGTGTTTAATCAGTTTGTTCCTAGAAGCCAATCAGGTCCATTAATACCCAGGCAGCTGACCTTGAGACTGCCTCTGTCTCTATCATAGGGCATCCCAATAACAGTCTCTTAAAATTTTGTAGCTTAGGTTGCACAAAGAAAATGATCTATTTTTAGAAATTGTGTAATATGTACTAGATAATTATTTGCATAGTTATTATTTCCTTAAGAAACTTATTTCCAAAATCCAAAAAGCTTCAATAACATTATTTTCATTGGCATTTGGAATTCCTTCCTCCTCTTTTTGTTCTCGAAGCAGCCATCCAGCTATTTTATTTGCATCACACACCAACTTTTGATCTCAGGAGCTTGGAGTTTGATCCTTGTCCAGTTCTAACTCTTTAGCAATTTTGTTTTATTCACACACAAAATGTCAGGGTTCCAAGTAACACCCCCAATGAAAGAAGACTCTGAGGCTAGAAGCTCCTCAAAGTTCCATTTTATTAGAGATGTCATATTGGCACATCTGGGAAAACCCAAATCTGAAAGCTTCCAGGTTTTCCCCACCCAAAAGAAAGTCCAAGTCCCTTCCCCTGCACCCACATGTCCATCACATGGTCCAATCAATGCACCATCCCAACTGGAGATGCCTCCCAGTCACCCCACTCCAGGTGAAGAATGTTCTTGACTCTCAGAGAAAAGAATGTTGTTATGGCTAGATATCTCCCCTGCTCCATACAATCCCCCCCTCCCAGTTTCCCACAGCACAAAATGTGGCAGCCCTGAAGATCCAAAGAAAATATGGCTTCCAGGGCTGACAGGCCGCCCCCCCCCAACCGATGTTCATATCCTGCAACGAGAGGAACATAGGGGGTTATTACAACATTTCCTGACAACCTCTCCACCCACCCCCCACAGGGGGACCCTTTGGCTTATCAGGGAATTTATCATGGAACTGTTTCACTGACCTGTCTGCTTTTAAATCCCAGCTTTTAACCCAAGTGGCTTCAGACAAAGGGTACCCAGTTCTCTTGTTGGTAATCCACATAACATTTTATGTATTGCTCCACCATTGTGTTTGCTTGTTCCACAGCTCTGTTCATACTCGGATGGAGAGCTGAGCTAAGTCCTTGTGTGGACCCGACTGATTTCAGGAACTCCCTCCAGAATTTAGTGGTGAATTGGATCCCTTGATCTGAGATTACCCTGCGGGGTACTCTGTGCAGCTGGTAAATCTGTTTAATAAACATCTTTGGCAGCTTCTTCGATGAGGGCAATCCCGAGCAAGCAGTGAAGTGGGCTTGCTTGGAAAATAAGTCGATCACCATCGTTGCCCGCGATGTGGCCAGCGCCTCCGCCAACGTCATTGTAGCAGCCAGCTGTTGGGACGGCTGGAGCCGTGCAGCCAAGAAAGAACATGAGGTGGGAGCCTCCATCGTTGAATTTTAATCTTTGGGAACTTTGGGCCGCCATAGAGCCTTGGGATAACCTCCAAATTTTAGTTCCTATGGTGAGGCCTCCTTTGGGGGGGCCAAGACTGGGCATGGATAGGGAGGTTGGAAAACCGGGGGGGGGGGGCTAATGAGGGTTGAGAGGTAACTGCGTAGCCTCGGACAAACCCTCCCCCCCAGCTGGGCCATTATTAGGCCCTATGATTAACATGCTACTTAGCCGGTTTCTGCTCGATGGAGGTGGTCCCCACCTATTTTCCATCTATCTGCTTGCCTGTATTACCCATCTGTACGCTGCCTGTATGAACATTGTGGACAGCTTATTTTCCATCTGGAGACTTTGGACTTGGCTCTGTTTGTTATTCAGCACGCTGGCTGTATGGAAAATGGCAGTTTACGGGAGGATGAACGGAGCCAGTTTCTATCATTGTTTCACCACCGATGGGATGTACTACCTTCCCCATGGCCAGTTGGCCAACCATCGTGAGAGGCTGGTTGGAGGATTACCCCCGAGTTGGTTGGAACATTGGACTCCGCCACTGTCGTGAGAGGACAGTGGAGATTTCTCCCATTTATGGTCATCCTGCCTTGTTTCTTCTAGGACATATTGGACTATCATAGTCAAGCCCTTGGCCATACCTTATCACTACCTCAGAGCTTTAGATGTATTTAAGGTCACAGCTCCTTGCATTGCGAGATTCCCCCCTCTTGCAAGCCTGGCCCTCCACGTTATCGAGAGCCTACCTCAATGACGGGTCTTGGGACCCAGAGAGGTGGCATGCTGCGAAGAGGGGGCTAAGGGGTTTTCTATTCAAATTTTTGGTTAAACTTTTAAGGGGTTCTGGGGGGGAGGGTAAAATTGGGATTAGGATTGTGGGTTTGGGGGAAAACCCACCAAGGGGAGGGTTGGGCCTGGCCATGATGCTCAGCAAGGGGGGGGGGGGATCCGGGGTTAATGGGGGGGTCGAGCTTGTCCAAATTGTGTTTTCACCATCGGTACTGTGAGTGGGAGGGGCAGATATGGCGGGAGCGGGGGGCCATATCATGTTAAGGGAGCACACACCCGCTGTCTTTGAGCAGTAGCATACTCCGGCCCCCAAGGCTCCACTCATTTTCCAGGTTGCACAGACCCTCAGGGCCCAGGCCTTCGACTGATGTTCTGCAATGCCAGGTCTGCAGTAAATAAAGCCCCCCTCATCTGTGATCTTGTTCAGGAGGGGGGAGCGGACCTGGCGGGTATTACGGAGACCTGGTTAGGCCCGGAGGGAGGGGTCCCTCTGGTAGAAATGTGCCCACCAGGCTTCCACACATTCCATCAGCCGAGGTCACAGGGGAGGGGTGGGGGAGTAGCGGTTATCATTAAACAAGGTCTGAGACCGAGGGAGGCCACTGTTCCTCAGACAGCCAGCTGTGAATCTCTCCTTGTGAAATGGGGCCACGGGGTTCAGATGGGTTTGCTGATCACGTACCTGGCTCACTGCCACGTGGCAACAGCCCTGCCCAAGCTGCTCAACGTCATCGCCGCGGTGGCAGTTGATACCCCCAGGCTTATGGTCATGGGGGATTTCAACCTGCCGTCCATGGGTGAGATGTCTGAGGTGGCCCGGGAGTTCATGGCTTCCATGACAGCTATGGACCTGAACCAGTTAATTCATGGCCCTACCCACACGGGGGGAAACACGCCGGATCTGATTTTTGTCTCTGGACAGTGGTTAAGTGATCTTGAGATAGGGGATATAGTTACCGAGCCCTTGTCATGGTCAGATCACTCTCTCCTTCGTCTCGACTTTCGAAATGCTGCACCCCGCCGCAGGGAGGCAGAGCCGGTAAGATGGTTCCGCCCCAGGCACCTGATGGAACCTGATAGATTCCAGATGGAGCTTGGGCCATTTCCTGAGGCTCTGGCACACGCCTCGACAGGAGACCTAGTGGCCGCCTGGGAGAGGGCGGCCGCCGGAGCTCTGGATCGGGTCATGCCTTTGCGGCCTCTGACCTGGCGCCCATCTCAATTGGCTCCTTGGTTCTCCAAGGAGCTGAGGGAGTTGAAGCGCCGGAAAAGATGCCTAGAGAGTAGTTGGAGGGCCAGTCTTTCTGAATCTGACCGGACACTAGTAAGATCCCATATTAGGAATTACTTAGTGGCGATAAAAGCAGAGAAATGTAGTTATTTTGCTGCTCTTATTGCGTCATCAGATAATCGCCCGGCCGCCCTGTTTAGGGTGACCCGCTCCCTGCTCCACCAGGAAGTGCGGGAGGACCCCTTGGAGGGTAGAGCCAAGGATTTTGTTCAGTATCTGCATGACAAAATCACTCAGATTCTGGATGATCTGGACTCTGACTGGGTAGTCTCAGGGGGAGGGACTGCGGCAGGTCTTGAGAATATTATCTGGGATGCGTTTGATCCTGTGACCCCTGAGGACGTGGACAGGATTCTGGGCAGACTGAACGCGACCACTTGTTTATTGGACCCGTGTCCTTCCTGGTTAGTGCTGGCTTCCCGGGAGGTGACACGAGGCTGGCTCCAGGGGATTACAAATGCTTCGTTGGGTAAGGGTGATTTTCCCGCCGCCTTGAAACAGGCGGTGGTGAGGCCTCTCCTCAAGAAGCCTTCCCTGGACCCGGCAATGTTGGTAAACTATCATCCGGTCTCCAACCTTCGCTTTGTGGCGAAGGTTGTTGAAAGTGTGGTTGCGCAACAGCTCCCCCAGCACCTGGATGAAACAACATATCTGGATCCATTCCAGTCGGGCTTCAGGCCCAGGTACAGCACGGAAACGGCATTGGTTGCGTTGGTTGATGATCTCTGGAGGGCTCGGGACAGGGGGTGCTCCTCTGTCCTGGTCCTGTTAGATCTCTCAGCGACTTTTGATACCATCGACCATGGTATCATGCTACACCGGTTGGAAGAGTTAGGGGTGGGGGGCACTGTGTTGCGGTGGTTCTCCTCCTTTCTCTCTGACTGGTCACAGTCTGTGTTGACAGGGGAGCAGAGGTCGACCCCGAGGCCCCTCATATGCGGGGTGCCACAAGGGTCGGTCCTCTCGCCCCTCCTGTTCAACATTTATGTGAAGCCGCTGGGCGAGATCATCCGTGGTTTTGGGGTGAGATACCACCAGTACGCTGATGACACCCAGCTGTACATCTCCACCCCAGACCACCCCAACAATGCCTTTGAAGTGATGTCCCGGTGCCTGGAGGCTGTGCGGATCTGGATGGGGAGGAACAGGCTCAGGCTCAACCCATCCAAGACTGAGTGGCTGTGGTTTCCGACGTCCCGATATTGTCAGTTGGTGCCATCACTGACTATTGGGGACGAATCATTGGCCCCCACGGAGTGGGTGCGCAACTTGGGCGTCCTCCTGGATTCACGGCTGTCTTTAGAAGAGCACCTGACGGCCGTGACCGGGAGGATTTTTCATCAGGTTTGCCTGATTCACCAGTTGCGTCCCTTTCTCGATCGGGACTCCCTACGCACAGTCATTCATGCCCTTGTCACCTCTCGTCTGGACTATTGTAACGCTCGCTACATGGGGCTCCTCTTGAGGAGCACTCGGAGGCTCCAACTGGCGCAGAGTGCGGCCGTGTGGGTGGTTATGGGAACGACGTGGCGTTCCCATGTAACACCTCTCCTGCACGAGCTGCACTGGCTCCCAGTGGTCTTCCGGGTGCGCTTCAAGGTTTTGGTTATCCCCTTTAGAGCGCTCCATGGCTTAGGACCTGGTTATCTATGGGACCGCCAGCTACCACCAATAGCCTCCCACCGGCCAGTACGCTCCCATAGAGAGGGGCTCCTCCGGGTGCCGTCGGCCAAACAATGTCGACTGGCGGCCCCCAGGGGGAGAGCCCCCGGAGATATGGACGATCCCGGATCTGCACACCTCTGCCGCGCGCTTAAGATTTTTTTATTTCAAGCTGGCCTGGCCTAAACCTGTTAAATGTAAATTTTAACCTGTTTTTTAAATTATTGGGTATTTTAAATTTGTCTCAGCCAAATTATTTTATTTGCTTTTATTCTATTTTAAATTTTTGTATTTATGTGTTTTATTTTGTGGCTGTTCACCGCCCTGAGTCCTTCGGGAGTAGGGCGGTATATAAATTCAATAAAAACAAAAACAAACAAACAAACCATCCAAATCACTGTATTTCCCCCACTTTCTGGGAGTTTGACTATAAAGTCCATTGCAATTTCCTCCCAAGGTCAGCCGGGGTTGGCTACTTGCTGGAGGAGCCCAGGAGGTTTCCCTGGTCTCATCTTCATGGCTGCACAAGTGGCACAGCTTTTTACATAATCTTCCATGTCAGCTTTCATCTTTGGCCACCAAAACTGTCTCCTGGCCAGGTGTAGAGTTTTCAGGAACCCGAAATGGCCAGCCAGTCGTGAGTCGTAGCTGCACTGTAGTACTTCCAGCCTCAAGCTAGTGGGGGTATACAGTTTGGATCCCTTACAAGCCAGCCCATCTCTCATGGTCAAGACATCCTTATTATCTGTGAGCCATGGGTCTGCTGGGAGAGCTGCTATCAGTGCTGCTGTCAGTTTGTCCCCGGGGTGAAATTCGACTGGTTTGGACTGGATCGCGCTTACCAGTGGTTCCCCGAACCGGTAAAAACCACCCCGGTTGGCCCTGCCCCAGCCCACCCGCTCACTTGCCTGCCTTTGCAAGCTTGCCATGGGGACCGCTGGGAAGGCCGTGTGGAAGGCAGGCAAGCAAGCATGTCGGGGCCGCCCAGTCGCGAGGAAGGGAGCTAGCAGTCTACTCCCTTCCACATGGCCCTGCCTTGCTTGCCTGCCTTCCACGCGGCCTTCCCGGCAGTCCCCCATGCCTGCTTGCCTTCCGAGGTCCGGTCCCATATCCAGCCCTTGATGGGAGATGTGCCGCTTCCGGGCTGGCCCAGCCAGCAGGTGGGTGGGCGGCCCTTGGGGGAGACGCCACTGTGCTGGGGCCAAGAGGGTCAGCGGCACTGCATGTGTAGCCCTGGGACATCCACCCTTCCTCCCGGAGTGCTGCTGCCGCCCCACAACTCACCTTCACCTCTGCAGCCCGCTGGTCCCTTGAGGCAGCACAAATATTGCTTTTGCCCTTCTCTTTCTGGGTGCAGCGCTTCTACTTGTTGAGGTGCTTCCCCGAAGCCGGCAGCTCCGCAGCCAGCTGCTTTGCTTTTTCCCTCTTTTGGGAAGGCTTGTCCAGTGGCACTAGCACTGGCATGGGGGAGGCAGGCAATCCAGATGCCCCGTGCCGGTGCTTGTTCAGTGCAGTTGCAGGCAAGCCAAGAGACAGTGGGACAAAGGAGCTGGTGCATTGGGATCACCTCTGCCTCCCCCATGCCTCTGCCTCCACCTTCTGCTGGTGCCACCATGCAAGCCTCCCATGAGGAAAAAGAGGGAAAAAGCAAAGCATCTGGCTGTGGAGCTGCCAACTTCGGGAAGTGGCCCAACAGGTAGAAGCGCCGCACCCAGAAAGAGACGGGTGAAAGTCATTCTGCACTGAAGCAGAGGCATTCCTAGCCTTCAACGTATCCCAGGATTGCAACGCTGAAGATTCAGAATGGAGCTTTTTTTGCAAACAGCAGGAAAATGGGGAGTGGGATTTTCCTGCCTACCATTCTTCCCTCAGTCTGTGCTGAGCTTGAGGAATGGATGACAGGCAGGAAAATTCCCCTCCCCATTTTCCTGCCTTTCGCAACAAGGAGTGGCTGAGAGGGGAGGGGCCGGGTAAGGTGCCCCTCAACGTCAGTGATTTTTTTTTATTAAAAAGTTTTATAAAAAGTACAAACATTTTTCCCCACCCCCTCCCCTCTCCCTAACCCACCCCCACCCCTTCCCTCCCACAAACCCAACCCCCTCCCATTCCCCCCACCCCCTCCCTCCTCCCTGAACTTCCCAGGACCAGCACAGGGTCTAACATTCAACATTCTAGAAACCTAATCTAAAATCTGCTAACAATACATTGAGCTAGATTAACCCTAGATCTTTAACTCCTAGCACTCAAAACATTATACACATAAAACACTAACAAAGTCAAATATTTCATTCATAAGCAATTTGAAGTTTTTTAGTCCGATATTTGTTTTGGATATAATCGATCCATCTTCTCCATTCCCTTATATATCTTTCGTTCGAATGATCTCTAAGGTATGCAGAAATTTTCTCCATTTCTGCCAAATATATTACTTTTAGTGTCCATTCCTCAATGGTGGGTATATCTTCCTTCTTCCAGTATTGTGCCACCAGTAATCTTGCTGCCGTTGTTAAATTTAAAATCAAGTTAGTCTCTATTACTATACAGTCTGTCATTATTCCCAACAAAAAGAACTGTGGCGTAAACTTAATCTTTTTCTTCAAAATATTTTGAATAACCCACCAAATTTTAACCCAAAACACCTTAATTTTTTTACATGTCCACCATATGTGATAATATGTAGCATCCTGGCAATCGCATCTCCAACATTTGGGCTGAAGGTTTGGATACATACAAGCTAACTTTTTCGGGTCTAGATGCCATCTATAAAACATTTTGTAAAAATTTTCTCTTAAATTTTGAACTTGTGTAAATCTCACATTTCTAACCCATATACTTTCCCATGTATCAATTGGTATTACTTCCCCTATATTTTGTGCCCATTTTATCATACAATCCTTAACTAATTCAGTTTCTGAGTCTATTTCCACTAATGCATTATATACCGTTTTTATATGCCTTTGGCTTTGATCCCTAATTTGTTTAATTAAGTTCTCGTCCTGACACAAAATACCCATTTTTTGATCTTCTATCCATCTGGCCTGTAGCTGGCCATATTGAAACCATGTTTTAATCACTCTTTCCTCTTTTAATTGTTGAATAGTTTTTAGTTGAAATACATTTCCATCCCTATATAGAAGTTCTTTATATGTAATCCCATCTTGTTTTTGCTCTATACTTATATTCTCTATCATGTGTCTGGGTATTGTCCAAATTGGTAACTTATCATTTAATTTATATCGATATTTCTTCCAGACACGTAACAGAGCACTTCTTAATATATGACTTTTAAAAATAGTATCCACCCTTTTATCATACAATAGATAAGCATGCCAGCCATAAACCAAGCCGTACCCCTCTATATTTAATATACTGTCCTCCCTTAAATTAACCGAATCACTAACTGCTGATAGGACAGCCGCATCATAATACAACCCTAAGTTAGGCATTTTGAGGCCTCCTCTTTCCCTGGCATCCTGCATTATTCTCTGTTTTACTCGTGGTTTCTTCCCTGCCCAAACAAAAGTGTTTACACCTTTTTGCCACTCCTTCAGATTTTTATCATTTTTAAGTATAGGTATCGTTTGAAAAAGGAACAGAAACTTCGGCAAAACATTCATCTTAACTGCGGCTATCCTTCCCAACAGTGACAGTTGCAATTTTTCCCAACTTTGCATCTCTACTTGTACTTTATGCCATAATGGTTCATAATTATGCTGATACAATTTCGTATTTGTTGTCAGGATATTAACCCCTAAATACTTAACCTTTTTAACAACTTCAAATCCCGTTATAGTTTCCATCTCCTCTTTTTGTTTTACCATCATATTTTTAGCTATTATCTTTGTTTGGGCTGCATTTATTTTAAAACCCGATACTTGTCCATAATCCTTAGTTATATCCATCAGAGCCTTAATAGATTGTAATGGTTGGGTTAAGGTAACCACCAGGTCATCTGCAAATGCACGTAATTTATAATCGTGCTGCCTAATTTTGATTCCTGTTATGCTTTCTGATCCACGTATTTTATTCAGCAATATTTCTAATGATAAAATAAGCAACAATGGAGACAAAGGACAACCTTGCCTTGTACCTTTTTCTATATTAAAATTATCAGTTAAGCCTCCATTAATTATTATTTGAGCTGTTTGTCGCTGATATATTGCCTTAATTGATTGCACAAAATGATTTCCAAACTTCATCCTTTCCAATAAGTTAAGTAAAAATTGCCAATTCAGTCGATCAAACGCTTTCTCCGCATCTAAAAATATTAACGCTGCAGGGACCTGGTTATTCCTACCCAAATACTCCAATATATTTACAATGTGTCTTACATTACTTTTCATTTGTCTGCTACTTATAAAACCTGTTTGATCATAATGTATCATTTGTTGCATAACTTTCATTAATCTATTTGCTAATACTTTAGCAAAAATCTTGTAATCTGTATTTAATAGTGATATAGGCCTATAATTTTTTGGATCTAAGTGATCTTGTCCTTCCTTTGGTATTAAAGAAATAAAAGCTGTCTTCCAAGATGGAGGTACCACTCCACCTTGTTGTATATTATTAAATAATTGTTTCAATGGGTCCGCCATCTCTACCTGTAAATTTTTATAATAAACCGCTGTCAAACCATCCGTACCTGGGGCCTTACCAGATTTCAGTTCTTTAATTACAGACATAATTTCTTCAGAAGTTATTGGCTGGTTTAAAATATCCCTCTGTTCTTGTGTAGCTAACAAAATATTCTCATTCTGTAAGTATCTATCTAAATCTATATCTTGAATTTTATCAGCCATATATAATTTTGAGTAAAATTCTAAAAAAGACTTCTTTATCAAATCTTGCTGATAAACTTCTTTCCCTTTGTATTTTATTTTTTCTATTGTCCTTTGGCTCTGCTTTTTTCTCATCAAATACGCTAACCACCTACCCGGTTTATTAGCATTACAAAATGTGTTATGTTTAGCATATTGTAAATTAGTTGCTGTTTGATCTGCTATCAACATGTTAAATTGTCCTTTAAGTAATTTAATTACCTCTTTAATTTTATTATCTACTGGATTCGCTATCAACATTTGTTCTTTTTTCTTTATTTCATCCTCTAGCAATTTTCTTTTTTCCCCCTGCTTCTTTTTGAATTTATTGTTCAGATATATCAAAATACCTCGCATATATGCTTTGCTTGCATCCCACACCATTTCCACAGGGGTACCCTTTTGCATATTTATAACAAAAAATTCTTTCATAAATCTTTTACATTCCTTTACATTTTCCTCATATCTAAACAAATTTTCGAGCAGAGGGACTTCCGCTGTTGCCGCGAGCCGTCGCTGATGGTCCTTTGAAGACCGCCAGCCCGATCGCCCATAAAAGAGCCGTTTCGGCAATAGAAACAGCTCGAAAAACTCCAAGACGTGAGGATCTTGTGAGGAGAGCCGGCTGCTGCAGGTAGAGTCCCCTGTGAGACCCCCAGAAAGCTCTTTTCGTTTCTGGGGAGTTAACAGGGTGGGACTCCCTATCCAAGCCGCTGAAGCTCCGGACGACTGGGAAACTCTGCTAAATTGCAGAGCAAGACAGCGCGGCAGCATTATTAACATCAACCAATAATAAAGAAGAACTGAAACTTCCTGCTAAATAGCAAGTATTAAAAGCCTTGCGAAACATTTGAAAGAGTTTTAAAGTCAAAGTAATCTGGGACTGAGAAAGGAAAAAAAATGGCGCTTGCTTTCAGCGGAGAGCAGCTGAAAGTGAAAGTAATTTGATTTGTGTATTCGGCTACATTTTAAAGTAACAAATCCGGCTGGAAGAGGGAGAAAAGTAACAAAAAATAAAATAAAAATAGTAACTGACTGTTATAGACCTGATTGAATCTGGAGAATCTTTTGGGAAAAGTTGCTAGAATTTGTGGAAAAGGAAGATCTTTAAGATGCAAAATGGCAACAAAGCAAGCAGGGGGGGATTCCCCCACTCACAAGCAGAAGCAGCCTCAAACAGTGCAGCTGCAAATTCAGACAAAGGAAGAAGGCTATCATGACCTTATTATCAAAGAAATTAAGAGATCAGAACAGGAGGTCAAAGGAATTATTCAAGAAAAATATGAAGCAGTTAATAAAGATATTCAAACAGTTGTTAAAGGCCTGTCTGAGATAGTGTTGCAGATTGATAAAAAAAGTGGATAATCTTGCCTCAGAGGTGGAGACTAAATTTAAAGCATCTGACTCAAGAATTGCTGAAGTTGAAGAAATAACACAAAAAATTGAAAATGAGATCACTATGATGCAATTTCAATCAATGGAATTTGCTATTAGACTCAGAGGTGTAAAAGAGAACAGCAGGGAAGATCTTAGAAAAATTTGTGCTGATGCTTTAGCGGTTTTGTTGAAGGTAGAACCTGGCAAGGTCTTGTGCAAGATTGACAAGGCATACAGAGTTAACTCGTGTGGCAGTACAAAGGCAACTGCCTAGAGATGTGGTGATATATTTTACAGATAGGAGAATAAGAAATGATATTTTGCAAAATTCATTTGTCACTGCTGTTCTAGTTGATGGAGTTGAGATTGGAGTTTTCAAAGAATTACCACCTAAAATGTTAAGAGATAGAAAGGATTTTGGATTTTTGGTGGCAGAACTGAAAAAACAGAATATACAATTCAGATGGGATGCTCCAATAGGTATAATACTGAGGATACGAGGAGTAAGATACCGCCTTAATACTATTGCAAAAGCAGAAGAATTTTATTATAATGTTTTGAAAGCAGGTTCTCCTCCTCCACGTACATCTTCACCAATAGATAAGGATGCTCAATTACAAGCTGAGTTTGAACAAGAAACTGAAGCACATATAAAGCAGTCGCAAAAGGAGGCAAGAGAGGCACAGGGAGCTGTAGGTGGTGTTGTGGTTGACCCTTTTGCACCACTTGAAATTTCTCCTTTGGAAGAAACATCTAAAACTATTACAGAGGAGGCGTTGGATCTTGAATTGAGAACATCTAAATTGGAAGAGCAATGCATAACTAGAGCGATGTCTAAACAAATGAAGGAAGCACAGCAACAGGAACAATACAAACCACAACGAGAAAAGAGAGCTAAAGGAAAGCAGCAAACTGAAGTCATGGGAGGAGCTAAACCGAAGATTATTTCTGTGGAAAAGAATCTTCAGCAATTGTTCTCAAAACTTCAGACTGGATCAAATGGCACTTAAATTTTTGTCTTGGAATGTTAATGGACTGAACTCTCCACAAAAAAGAAGGGAGGTATTTCACTATTTGAAGCAATTTCATAATGATGTTATTTGTTTGCAAGAAACTCATATAAAATTGCAAGATCAGAAATATTTGATAAATTCAAGATTGGGAATGCAATTTGTTGCTTCAAATTCGGAAAAGAAGAGTGGTGTGGTGATTTATATAAATAAAAGACTTTTAGCTAAAACTATAGAAACAGACGACTGTGGAAGATATATTGCAATTGAACTTATTACAGATAATGGCCCAATTTTGTTGGTCGGAATATATGCTCCAAACCAGCAACAGGAAAATTTTTATAAGATGCTTCATTTAAAAATTTTGGAATGGAACTATACAACTATTATAATAATGGGGGACTGGAATGGAGTAATTCAACCTAAAAAAGATAAAAAAGTACAGCTAAATTAGGGATTAAGTTACCACAAGCCTTTTTTGAAATGCAAGAGGATTTGGAATTGAAAGATATTTGGAGAGTTCACAACCCAAACGAATTGGACTTTACTTTCTACTCGGACAGGCATAAATCCTTTTCCAGGATAGATTTTTTTTTGTTAACTACTGATTTACTTCCCAAAGTAAAGAAGACAAAGATATTTCCTAGGACTTTGACTGACCATAGTCCGGTCTGGATGGAAATTGAGATGGGTAAAAGAGAAAGAAGATCCTGGAGACTAAATGAAAATTTATTTAGATATGAAAAAAATATAACTGAACTTAAAAAACATTTAAAGGAGTTCTTTAAATTGAACTTGAATAAAGGTACCCCTACTGAAATAGTCTGGGATGCAGGCAAAGCATATATGCGGGGAGTACTGATTCAAATGAACTCTAAACATAGACAGAACCAGCAAAAAAAGAGACTACTGTTGGAAAGTGAGATAAAGAAGAAAGAACAACAATTGATACAAAAACCAGCAGATGGAAAATTGCAAACAGTTATAAAACTTTTGAAGGATCAATTTCAAATGCTTATAGCAGATCAAACAGCAACCAATTTACAATTTGCAAAGCATAATACTTTTACTAATGCTAATAAACCGGGCAGATGGTTGGCTTATACTTTGAGGAAACAAGTAACTACACGAATTATTGATAGTACTGAGTATGCCGGCAAAGAAGTTTATCAACAAGAATTAATTAAAAAGGCCTTTTTGGACTATTATACCAAGTTATATGCTAAAGATAATATACAGAACAGTTTTATAGATAAATATCTAGAAGAAAAGAGAGTTTCAAAGGTTTCATCAGTTCAAAAGGAAAATTTGGAACAATTGATAACAGTTGAGGAGATTAGTTTTGCCATAAAACAACTGAAAACAGCTAAAGCTCCAGGGACGGATGGCCTAACCGCAGTTTATTATAAAACTTTACAAGAGGAAATGATTGAGCATCTTAAAGACTTATTTTGTAATATACAACTAGGAGGTAAGATACCTTCCTTGTGGAAAACAGCCTTTGTCTCATTGATACCGAAAGAAGAATCAGGTCCTAAGAAACCAGAAAATTACAGACCAATATCTCTTTTAAATACAGATTATAAAATTTTTGCAAAAGTATTGGCCAACAGATTGATGCCAGTTATTCAAAAGGTAATTCATCATGATCAAGCAGGATTTATTGAAGGCAGATATATGAAGGAGAATGTTAGGCAAATTATAGATTTATTGGACTATCTAGATAAGAATAAACAGATCTCTGCAGCGCTGGTTTTTTTGGATGCAGAAAAAGCCTTTGATCGAGTGAATTGGAATTTTATAATTAAGACTTTGGAAAAAATGGATTTGGGGGAGCGGTTTATACAAGCGATTGGAGCAATTTACCATGAGCAATCTGCACAACTTATTATTAATGGATGTTTAACATCAAATTTTAATATACAAAAAGGTACAAGACACGGTTGTCCGCTATCCCCATTATTATTTATTTTAACTCTAGAAGTCTTATTGAACGCAATACGGGATTCGAAATCTTCGAATAGAATAGCCATAAGGCAAGAGGACTATAGAACTAGGGCATTTGCAGATGATCTGGTTGTTACCCTATCACAGCCGATGAAATCAATAATCCAGATGAAGGATATTATAGAAGATTATGGCATGGTATCTGGTTTTAGATTGAATCAGAAGAAAACTAAAATGATTGTTAAAAATTTGACAGAGAGCAAGAAAAAGGAACTGGAAAGAATGGCAGGTTTTGAAATTGTTTCAAAGGTCAAATATTTAGGAGTACAAGTCGCAGACTCAAATATAAAACTGTTTCAAAACAGTTATGAGGTTCTGTGGCAAAAGATACAAAAAGATATGCAAACTTGGAAGAAACTGCAGTTATCCTTACTTGGAAGAATATCAGCAGTAAAAATGAATGTTTTACCTAGATTTATCTTCTTATTTCAAATGATACCGGTGCTTAAGTCAGACAAACCACTGCTAGAATGGCAAAAAGGAGTGAATAAATTTGTTTGGAATGAAAAAAAGCCAAGAGTGAAACTGAAAATAATGCAAGATACTTGGGAGAGGGGTGGTCTTAAACTTCCAAACCTTCAATTATATTATGAAGCAGCTGCATTGATACAAATAAGTGATTGGTTTGGAAAAACCAAGACTGAATTGTTGAACATAGAAAGTCATGACCTTGTTTGGGGATGGCATGCATATCTATTTTATGACAATAAAGTGGATAAAGTGTTTAATAGTCATCTACTTAGAAATGCCTTGATGAGAATCTGGAAGAAGCACCGAACCAAGTGGGATTATAAGATTCCGTTCTGGCTGGATCTTGCTGATACCATGTGGAATACAAATATTAAGTCACTCGGGGGTTTTTTATATAAAGAGCTACTTTATCCTGAAGGGGGCAGATGGCGGTTGAAGACTTTGGACATGCTGTTGGAAGAAGGGATTTCTTTGACTTGGTTGCAGTACAATCAATTACAGATGAGATGGAAAGAAGATCAACAAACTGGTTTAATGGAATATGAAGTAGAATTGGTTAGACAGATAAAAGAGATAGGTCCAATGCATATTAAGAGAGTTTATAATGTCTTGTTAGAAAGGGATTCAGAAAATGAGTTAGTTAAAGATTGTATGATTAAATGGGCACAGAATTTTTCTCAACCAGTTATGATGGAAACATGGGAAAAAATATGGGTTCAGAATGTTAAATTTACACAGTCACAAAATTTACGAGAAAATTTTTATAAAATGTTTTACAGATGGCATTTAGATCCCAAGAAATTGTCTTTTATGTACCCTAACGTTCAACCAAAATGTTGGAGATGTGAGTGTCTAGATGCTACATATTATCATATTTGGTGGACTTGCAA